>CAEFZY010013475.1:0-44208 GCA_903066815.1 Brachyrhaphis roseni
CTGAAGGAAACGACACTAAAACCTCTGAAGACACTGAGAGCAACTTCCTTCTTCACCAGATGGAAACAAGATGGAGGCGTCAGATTTTAGCGGTTGGAGGATTTCTCTTTAGTCTAAAGACTATGAGCCATTTCTCCTGCTAGCGCTAGGCTAGCATGTTAGCTTTGGTTGTATTTACCCAGAATGCCCTGGGCTGTAGTCCACTTCCTGCTTGGTGTTCACATATACATTTGAATCACACCAGAGTTCACTTTGAGGATTTTTAAAGCAGCTCAAAGTTGTGATAAATGTTTCTACAGCTGCTCTGTCGGTCAGCTGGCTGAAAGTGTCAACATTTTTCCTTCCTTACAGAAAAAACCCTCTAAACTCTCCAGGACTAAATAATACTGATATAAAATTCCAGACTGCATTGAACTCTGTGTAATGCAGGTTGTTGCATGGCTGACTGCAGATATTGCACCGGCAGATAGCCTGACTAACCACCAATCAGCTCATCAGAAAAGTTAAAAGTAGCAAAACTACAGAAAAGTGAGAATATCAGCACTTAACTGTCTATGATTAATACCAGCTGGTTATTCTACAAAAGAACAATAAATGTAGAAAATATTTTAACTTTAATAAAAAAAAAACGTTGCAGCAGCAGAAACAATAATTCCCTCATTCCAAAAACGGTGAAACAGTTGAGTCTCAGTTTGACTTTAAGCTACTTTAAATCAAAAAGGAAACCAAAAAGGAATCCAACTTTTGGATGCTGATGAAGGTGGAAATCACATAGGATACTGGCAAACACACACACACACACACACACACACACCAGGCGATCTAAATGGTAAATTGGTCGTGTGTGTCCTTGGGAACAGTTGAGAAACTTCTTCCTTCCTCTGGGTTTTCTCCAGAATTCCCTGCTGTTTCCTCTTTTTCCTTCCTTCTCTTTTTCTTTCAGCCCTTCTTCCAATTCTCTGTTCCTCTTCCACTGCATGTAAATAAATTGGTCCCCAGGCCCCACCACTACACAATGTGTGTGTGTGTGTGTGTGTGAGCAAGCATAGCGCTCAGTACAGACACACACACACACACACACACACACACCCCTCCCAATCTCAGAGCAGCCCCTAATTAGCCAGAGTTTTATTGTCACAGAGGTAAATAAAGTAAAGAATGAGTTGGAGCGCCGAGTACTGAGGCTGGGTGGAAGGTGAGGGGGGGTGATGGGGTGGACAGGGGGGGGGGGGGGCAAGTGAGTATTATGATGATGAAATGCGGCGAAAAAACTCGCAGCTCCTCCTCAACACGGCGGCCAATCACCAGCAGCCCCGCTCTTTGCATTTCAAAGACGCACTCTTGTCTGTTTCATCTCCCCAAAAACCAGCAGAGACGATTGTCCTGTTATCCTGCAACACACACACACACACACACACACACACACACACACACACACACACACCGCAGCCACCTCCGCTTCAGTCCATTTTCCTCCACCATGAATTATGAAAAAGGGGAAATGGAACATCAAACACATTCTGGTTGCTCTTCGACGTTTACATCGCGACACACACACACACACACACACACACACACACCTGAGACACACTAAAACTGCATTTCTATGTCTGCATGCAACACTTTCCTAACACTTCCAGTCACTTATTATATTATATCTGGATGATAAAGCAGCAGAACTGAGTCAGATTTGATTCAACAGGATTAATGAAAACAGCAGCAGGATGTTCAGCCATGATGGAAAAGTAAGTACACCCTCAGTTAAATCAAAGCTTTAATTCACTAATTCAGTTTAGAAAGAAAACTATTTATGACACGAGATGTTATTATATCAAGAGTTTCTATTAATATTGACAATTATGGCAAACAGCTAATAGAAAATCTAGATTTCTATATTAAAACAAATGTTTTGATAAACATTCAAAGTTTCTGAAAAACTGAATCTGAGTTGTTTCATGAGTCATAAACCATGATTATCAAAATGCACAGAAAGACATTCATAACTATAATATCATTCTAAATGATGCTATTGGTATGAAGCAGAGATTGAAACGGGGCCCAAGATGACAATCTGCTTCAGGCCCCAAGAAGCTTTGGACCGGCTCTGTGACATTCCTGAAATCATCTCACATTTGACTTTACATTATTTATAGTTTGAAATATCAATAATAATGTTAATGTGTAAAATTTCTCTCTCCACATCCTGGTCTTTATTTCCTGGAGTTAAATGAACCTCAGGCTGTTACAGAACCCTGCTGGTCTCGACGCTCTGAGGCAATAATGGATCAAAACTCCCAAAACAAACAACAACGGAGCTGCAGCCGCAGCAAACACAGCCGCTTATTTCTCCACCCAATATTCAGGATTTGTTTTTGAAAGTAAAACTGTGCTGAGTGTCTGGTACCCAGCGCTCATTAGCAGGGTTTGTTTTGGCGCCGGCGTTCCCAGGGTTGACCTGTCAGTCAAACGGCGCTGCTGCTGCTCTGGGGGTTCTGGAGACGGTCGGGAGCTTCAGGGACCAAACCGTCAGGAAGCCCAGATAATTATGACTCGTTTGTGGAGATGAGAAGGAAACAGGTTGTGCTGTTCTGAAACAAACCATTTCACACATGAAGGGCTGGAGAGCAGGTCAGGAAAACCTCCGACCACAGCAAGCTGACAGGGTGTCCAAAGGGCGGCCCAGGGGCCATCTGTGGCCCTCTAAGTGATTCTGAGCGGCCCTCAACCACAACACAAAAATGGCACAAACTTTTCTCCAGCTAAAGGTTGAAGGTCGATGGAGTCAAACAAATCTTTGTCAAATTTTCTCCAACTTTCAAAAAATATACAAGTTCAAGTCTCCAAAATATGGAATATAAAACACAAAGTTATAGTTTAATTACAATTAAGAGTAAATAGAAACATACACTAAACTCTACTAAATAAAGCAAAAGTTTGTCAAGAATGAGCAACAGACGTTCTGTTGTTGCTGAAAATAAACACAAAAAGTCCAAAGAGAACAGAGAAACATTGTGAGTTTATATGTTCGGTTTTGTTTAAATGAGGTCTAAATAGCTGGATAGTTAGTTAAATAGTTAGTTAGTTAAATAACTAGGTAAGTAACTTTATTAAAACTAGACTTTATGTTACTTCTCTATTTTATTAAAATATTACATTGTGTTAGTTGTGCAGATAAAAATGAAATAATTAGCTTCTTTTAAATAAATATACATTTAATTCAACACTACAAAGAAAAGCATTTTTTGTGGCATTTAGTTACTTTGAAGTTGACAGTTTCATCCCATGAGGTGAAAAGTTTGGACAGCGCCGCCTCATAACGTTAACCTATTTGGATCAAACTCTGAGGAACCAACCAGATAATCGATGGGAGAAAGTTGGACCTTTAAAAGTGATTCTTAAACACGCAGGAGCTCAAACAAAGTGACTCAGACAATAGACAAGCAGCTGCACTGAGCATAACAGGAGCCCTTTAAATGGAAACTGAAGTGTTGCACCTTTGTTAACATGGAAATGTCAGATTAGTGTTTAAAAAGCCTTTTGAAATTTCACCGTCGCTGCAGGAGCTTTCTGCCGCCACCGCTGACCCTTTCAACCCTCTTCAGCGTTTCACCCTTTTAAGGTTTTCTATTACGGCGCCTGAGTCAGAGCAGAATCTGCAGAGCGACTAAAAACAGAAAAGTGGCTCTTCAGAGGGACGGCGACGAATTAGTCCAAAACAAGAAGCTTTCAGGTCCGGTTCTGGTCGTCCAGGTGGGCCAGATCTGGGTCAGCGTTGATCACAGACGGGAGAGCGGCGTCCAGGTGGAGAGCAGCCAGACTTATGCTTAGTGACAGACACACACACACACACCGCGGGCCTGCCGGGGACGAAGAGCGGAGCTGAAACACGACGGGCTCTCGGGGCGGCGGCGGCGCCAGGATCGCCATGGAGACAGAGCAGGCGGCGGGACCGGCCAGCACCACGGGCGCATTCCAGATGTCGTGATCAACAAAAGATGTGACATGAGGAGAGCGCCGCAACCAGCCGGCTGCCACGGCAACGGCGGCGAGCGTTTCCCACGTCGGAGGGATTCTGGAGATCCGACTCCGAAATCTGAAGAGAGGTGACATGCTGGAGCCTCCTGGGGGCGCTGTTACTGACTACACACAGAGGACCGGGCTTTAACTGGGACACCGATGTCAACATAAAGTCTCATCATTTATTACTGAAAGAAATGATACATTTTCATAATTATTTGCACATGAAACAATCACTGCACTGATTTCATTTTATCACATGACCCATTTTTTATTCTCCTTCTACATGAAGAATAAAAACTGCAACAAAGAGTGGCGTTTTGTGGTCACCGGGTTTCCATGACAACCATTAGATGCTCTCTCCGCAGCAGGAAGAGCTTCTCCAGTCCTGGAGTTGATCATAAAGTTCACTATGAAGTACGGTGGAGGCCGTGTGGTGCTGCGGGACTCCAGGCTCTCTCCAATGTCTTAAAGACTTTTTTAGTTAAATTTATTATCTCTGATTTTTTACTTCACTTGCTGTTGTTTTGAGTTAACAGAAGTTTTTCCATGTTTAACTTTTTGTTCTGATTCTTTTGACTGTTTCTGATCTGATCAGATTTGATTTAACTTTAATCCAACTTTTCAACTTTCTGAGACGATTTTCGTCTGACTACCCTGAATGAAAAAAACACCAATCTTTTAAAGAACATTTATTAATTTGGTCCATTATGATATTTAAAAATGTCCTTTTTGTTTCTAAAGTTCCCCAGAGCAACATGAAGGTTAAATCAGAACAACCTTATTTTTTATTTTATCAACTATTTTATGAGATATTGGCAGATGTATGAATCAACTTCATTCATAAGCTTTCCATTAATATTCACTAATAATAAACTAAAAGCAGGAATTACAAAAAAAGTCAATATTGGTGACATTTAAACTCTTTCTGCCGAGTCACATGAGAAACTTTTAAATGCTTTAGTTTGAAGTTTGTCTGTTGAACCCGGTGAAGGTCCTGGATTCTGGAGCAAACAGAACCATTTCCATGGATCTGCCTCCAATGCGTGAGCGACGCAGCCGGTCGGACGGAGAGGAACTGACGGTTCTGCAGAACAGAATGTCCAGAACCGCGAGCCAAGAGAAAGTCGCTAAATCTCCAGAAGTGGATCAGACTGACGTTCTGAGCCGAACGAGTCGATGCAGAGCAGCTGCTCATTGGTCAGCCGCAGCCAGGTGTGATTCATTCAGAGTGATCTGGGTCATTACAAAATAAAAGCTTTTAAATAGAGTCTGAATCCTGGGTGCCATTTGGACCTGAACCAGCAGAAAATCATTTTATCACCAGATTCAGACGATTTTTCCACTTCCTGTTCATTTCTTCCAGCTGGTGTCAGCAGCCCATCTGCAAGTAGCAAACACTTTATGTTTTTATCGCTTCGCTCCTCCTCACACCTCACACATGCAGCATCCCGCTTCACCAAGCGTCCCTCGCTCCCCGGCCAATCAGCGCCGCCCATCACACCTCCATAAGCGCTGCTAAATTCCTCCTAAACCCGACATTCACACCTTCACACAGGTAGACGTGTGAGGACCGCCGCCCGGATGCCTGTTGTCATGGTAACGGCTCTTTCAGAGGCTGTCAGACCCAGACTGCTGGTCCGCCTCCAGACGGTTCTGGACGTTTGGACCTGAGCGACACCGACAAGCTGCCGCGCCGTGACGTTGGCGCCGCACCGAGGTTTGATCAACGGACAGACGACGATCCGACTGACTCAGAGACGCATCTGCTCATGTGCAGGACGGAGAGCACCGACGGTCCAGTCAAAGTCCAGGAACACACGTCTATCCTTCACTCAGAGTCTAGAAACACACATCTACCCTTCACTCAGAGTCTAGAAACACACATCTATCCTTCACTCAGAGTCTAGAAACACACATCTATCCTTCACTCAGAGTCTAGAAACACACATCTATCTTCCATTTGGCATCTAAGGATGATTGTAAAGGAAAAAAAGCAAATTTACAGAAAAAATCTAAAATTTTGTAGAAAAAAAAAATGTCTACATTTAAATTTTGAGATCAATCTCAAATGTTCTAGACAAAAGTTTAAATTTCTGCATTTGAAAAGTCACAAATTTGATAGAAAAAAACTTTGAAAGTTGAAAATGTTCAACTTTTGAAACAAAAATGTCCAAGTTTTTTTTTCTCCAAAATTCTTGTGCAGAAGGAAAAAAACTCAAATGTAAAAATTTGAGACATTTTGTTGGAAATTTGCTCTTTTTTAAATCTGAAACCGTCGTATTCATTTCTCCTGACGCTCCGTCTGCAGTTGTGTGAAATATTGGAAAACCTAAATGTTTGGACAGAAGATTTAATATCAGTTAAGATTAAAAATCACAAACAGAAGCACATAATGAGAACATTATTACATTTTGAAGGTTTAAACCTTATTTAATCTTCTGTTGCAGTGAGATCAGCCTTTGATTTGTAGTAAGTGGAATATTGATCAACACATTTTATATTTGTTTGATGATGGATCTGACAAATGTAATGCTTATTGATGTTTTTATGATGTAAAGCACTTTGAACTGCCTTATCGCTGAAACGTTTCATACAAATAAACGTGAGAGACGATTACAGCAGCTACTGAGTTTGGTGAAAGATTTAAAACGTCTCAGAATAATTAGACATCTGAGAAACAATCTACTTCCAAAACACGTCCAGACCTGCTGAAAGGAGTCTCCAGAACCCTGAAACGTTCCTGAATGTTCCCTAACGCTGAAGACGTGAAGTTCAGGCTTAACCTTCATGTGAAGGTCATCCTGAAGGTCAGACTGAAGGTCATCCTGAAGGTCAGACTGAAGTTAGCCGGAGAGAACGTAGCCTATCTTGGCTAACTTCATTTAGAAACACTTTTATGAAAGTAAAAATGACCAAAGAACATCAACATGATTTGTATTTATTTATCACCTATTTCTATAGTTGGCCTAGTTTTAGTTTGTTATGTTTATGTTGCATATGTTTTATTTAAAGCTAACGCTACTAACCCATTAGATAAATATGAATGTTTCTTCTGTTAAAAGGTAAATTTTAGGTAAATTACTTGTTTCTTTTTTACTCACAATTGTTTGAAAATCAGATTAAACTTTAATATAAGAATGTTTTTAATGGGGTGTGTTATATAACTAAAAATATTTCAGGTAAATCATAGTTTTGGATAAATGCATTGGTTCTGAATCATAAAAACAACAAACAATCAAATTCATGTTTTGGTGAATCATGTAACTAAGTCGAATCAAAAATCTAAATATTTTGTGGACGCTGACCACAGGCTCCATTAAAACCAGTAAACGGCCGTCAGGAACAGCTTGGCTGCCACATTTTAACAGCCTCAAAAATGGTACTTACTGTATGTTGGAGCAACAGGAACATTTTTAAAGTGCAAAACACAACCTGAGGACACGGCGGACGTCGAACTGAAAACTGTGTTGAAACGCATCCAGAAGCTGACATGGAGCATTATTCAGCTGCTAACAGAGAGTCTGAACTGCAGGTTATGACGGTTTAATATTCGGCTAAAAAGATGCTCCTGTTTGCACAACTGCTGCTCTGATCTGTAAAGATGAAGACGCTCAAATCAGAGCTGGAATAATAAATGCTTACATTCCTGCAAAGCATTTAGATTTCCAACAAAAAGATAAACTTGAACTTTTGCTGTAGATTTAAAATCACAGAGTTAGGAGAACAAGGGAAAAACTTTAAAACGTTACGAGGGTAACGTCATGATACACCGAGTTCAGCTGGTAAAAACAGGAGAAAACAGTTAGAAAAAACGCAGATAGGTCCATGAAAACAAACATTATCACTGTTGATTTTATCTGTTCACATCATTAAAATGTGATAAGAACAGATAACCTCTAAACCTTCTTTGTTTATCTTCTTTAGCAATACTTTTACTCCGAGCGGTTTAGGTTTTTCTGATCCGTATCGTTTGTTCTGACTGGATCTCACAGGAGGATTTACTGATCATTTTTTCCTACTACTCTCCATTTCTGCAAACATCAGTTTCTGGGCTATTGATCTACTTTTCCATACAAAGTGATGCAGAGCGTCTGTGTCTGACTGTGTCGTTTTCCTGAAGAAATCAGCTAATAGTACCAACAACGATATGAACATTTATTTCTTTTTCTCTTTGTAGAAAGTTTGCTTCAATGCTAGTCTGTTTTGTCCAGTTTTAGTGCCTGACTGATGGATTTTATCTTTATTTGCATTGAAGGTACACATGGTCCAGTGTTGATGTGATGAGCTAAATCAGGAAGCCTCTGATGGATGGATCGACCCCTGCCTCCATCTTGGTCAAGTGACTTTATCATTTTAATACATCATCTTGGTCTGTCAGCGCCGTTTGATTTTAGGATCACACCAGTTGTCGTTAGAGCAGCTTTTCATGTTTTTACAGGTTAGGATTTGTTGCAGGTCAGGTGTAGTTCAGTTTCCATGCAGCTGGATGTGAATTTCTGCACGTTTCCTTCCTTTAATCTTCCTGAGCAGCTCAGATTTTCAGCAATGTTCCTGGATTAGCAGCATCATTTTGTGATTTTGTTTTCAAGGCCAGAAAGCGTAACGAATGTTCCTCGTAAAACTGAATGACACAAATGCTGCACTCCAGTTGCTGGTTTTGTTGTGGAAACTATACGAGCTAACAAACCTTATCAGTCGGGGTGTAAAACGGACCGACTCCGGAGCGAGAAGAGGGCCATTACGCTGCAAAGCTGCATGTGCTCCTGCTACAACAGGAGCCTCAATGGGCCATTTCCCTTTGCGTGTGGCCTGGAGTGTGTTAGCGGCATGCGTGCACTCATGCATGCACGTGTGACATATTGAGGGCGTTTAAATGCGCCGAGAGAAACGACCTGCGTGTTAAAGGGTGAACAAAGGGAGACGTGGCAGCAGAGTGTTAGGCTTCATTTACTTTGTCATATTCAAGGGCCATGCAGGCTGAACACACACACACACACACACACACACACACCCCCACACGCAGCCATGCTGAGAAATGCAACAACCTAAAAGACTCCTGAGTCATCCATCAAGCCTCCTCTTCCTCATCTTCCTCTTCCTCGTTTAATAGCAGCAGCAGAGATCGGCTCCATTAGCTCAGACCTCCTCACACATGCAAATGAAGCGCCGTTATGGAGGCATGCGTCAGGCGCCGCCGCTCCTCGACCCAGCAGGAGGGCCGGGTTCACGGCCGGCACGACGGCGGCTAAATGGAGACGCATCAGGGTTCTGATTGGACCAGGATGTGGAGACGGTGAGCGAGCGAGCGAGGGGGGAGAGAGAGACCGGCATCGTGAGACTGGACAACAGGAAGTTAGAAGAGTTACCATGACGACTGGCCAAACATTTTAAAGGTCCTGGTGGGTTTGGACTTGGACGCTGGTCGTTTTCTGCTGGTTCTTATCCGTTAAATCAGGCAGCAGAGGAGCCCAGTCACCCGGACCGGGACCGGTTCTGGTTCTCCAGTGGACTCCCACAGAAGCTTCATGTGTTTCCACAGCAGGACAGTCGCTTGGTGTGAAACGTGTCAAACTACAGAAGCTTCATATCCAGAATTATTGACAGGTTTCCGGTTGTAAATGTCTGGAATATTCCCAAACTGCCGTTACCTTCCTGCTCCACTTATTATTTCACAACTTTGTGTTTTGTTTTGTATTTTTAAGCAGTCATGAGTCACAGTGGTTGTTGCTAGGCAACCAAAGGCTGAATGAGTTGCTAGGTAACCAGAGGGTGAGTGAGTTAGTTGATGCCTCCAAAAAGCTTTTCCTCTGCCTACATCCCCCAGAATGCTGTGCGCTTCTGGATCGGAGTTCCGTTAAATTATTGATCATTCTATCAAGCATATCATCTATTGATATCGATCACTTTTCTATTGTGTTATTGATTTATCGGCTTGATTTCTCTTGTTCGGTGCGGTTTGCTTTCATATGGAGCTCTTTTGCAAACGGACTATAATGTATAAACAAAGTCCTACAGCTCAACGCTCTGCTGCTCCTGGATGGTGACGCTCCCGCCTCCTCTCCAAGGTCGCCGCTGGTTGAAGGTCGGTGGACAGGAGAGTCGGCTAATTGAGTTTTGACAGCTGAAGCTTCGTCTGCAGCAGCCGAACCAACATCGGCTCATCCATCGGTAAAAACACCAGGAAGCAGATTTTCCTGCTACCCAGAGAGGTCGTTAAATCTCTTCCTGGGAATCACCTCCTCCGATGGAATGATTATACCAGAGAGACGTATGCAGTGAAACCATTACTGACAATTTGCTGCTGTGCAGCCCATCAGGAAGGTCCTTTCTTTGAACACTGTAGCTTTCACAGCCTTGAAGAACTGTCACACAAATTACTGTAATTATCCATCTAAATGTCTTTTCTGTTCATTTAATGACTTCATTTATTACAGTTAAAGCCAAATTGCAGTTTAAAGCCACAAGCAATGAAAAGAAGCACTTTTCTTAGGCAATCAACACTTGATAAAGCTCTTTAGACTGAGATTTAAGATCCATGCACCTGAACGCTGAATCTGGGCTGACATGCATGTAGCTGCGTTTTACTCTCATTTATCTTTTGTGGTTTTAAACACAATTAGATCCTCATCCACCTTCTGCTGTTTGCTGCTGCAATTAAAGCCCTGATGTCTGGAAGTTCATTAAAATGCTGTACTTGTATATTGGCAGTAATCGGCTTGATTAGTCAAGTGTTGATTGTGCTAATTCTGCTCTCAGCTCCAAAAATACAATTTCACCCAACATAACATAAATAAACAGGTAAAACGTGTGTGGATTAATAAACATGACACTGAATCAATTAAATTAAAAGACATAAATCAGAGCATGAAGGCTTTTTTTCTTTTTAACTAAAGAGACACTTAAGGGTTTTCCTGAGAATATATCAAACCCAAAATCTACATATTATCATGAATTTTCTGCTTTTAGTAAATAAACTATGTGAAATATAACGGAGCTGAAATGATTTAATTTGATCCAACTGAGTCATTTTGTTGCTAAAGTTACATGCTAACCACATTTATTTAGCATTAGAAACATCACAGATACAAAGAGGAGAAAACTTCAGCCAAAACATCTCAGACATTTTCAGATTAAACTCAGAAATGTTTAAATGACACAAAGTTTAGATGTTTCAAACTCAGAAATGTCCTTTTTTTCTAGAAACTTTATGAAATGATTGTTTAAACTTTCTGAGATTTATCTAGCAAATGTTTGTTTTTTGGAGCTCAGAAATTTGCTTGTTTTTAGTGGAAACGTCCTTTTTTATTTTTGCGATGGCCCTAATAAGCTGCTGTAGAAATCAGAACTCCAGATCGTATAAATAAATGTCCGATCAGTCCAGGTGACTCGATCGGTGACGAAAGGCGGCCATATCAGATCCGCCGCCGATGAATGAAGCCCGGGGATAAATCAATATGACCGCCGTCTGTTCATCAGATTTGGGGCGGTGGCTTAGACAGTGAAATGTCAGCCTCTAATCTCTGTAATAGCGGGATATTACATTTTAATCCCAGTCTGATTCCGTGGCTCTCTTCATTAAGGCCACCTGCAGACGCCGTGGAGGAGCGAGGGGCAGGAAGCAGGTAAATACAGAGAGATCGCTATCAAAACAGAGCTGGTAATTAAGCCAGAGAGGAGGAGGAGGAGGAGGAAGAGGAGCAGCAGAGGGTGAGGAAGGGCCGGGTTACGGAGCGTCGACGCGGCGCGGTGATTGACTGCGAGACGCGGAGGCAGTAAAGTGATGTGGATGAGGAGTGAGGACAAATTGATATGATCACAACATGTCACATTAAAGACAGGCCTGCCATCCATCAACATGATAAAAGGCCTCCTTCACTCCAACACCAACCCGCCGCCATTGATCTCAATGCTTCACTTCGCCAGCCACTAACCATTTATGATAACTATCATTATGCAGTTACGAGGACGCTGACGATCTATCATAGCTCTGCAGGCCACAATGAAAAGATAACCCTTGCTAATTTGTTGCACTGACGAGCTCAAATCACGGAGGGAAATTAGCTAGAAAAGAGAATAATTTCACTCAATTTCTCTCAATTATGTCAGAAAATAATGAAAAGTGAAAGTGGATGAAGACAATGGTTGAAGGGACTTAAGGGGATGATGAGTTTGATTTGTTTTAGGGACGTCTTCAGAGATGCAGGCCGAGGAAAAGTAACATTGATGATAAGAGCAAACATGCTTTAGATCAGCCCTGAGAAAATCACTAAATCAATATCAATTAGGCTGCAGAGAGTCCAAACGGACAACTGGCTTTGTTTTAACTAATGAAGTCTGTGGAGAATCCTATCTGTCCTGGTTCCCCCCCACCACACACACACACACACACACACACACCCCTCATTACCAACCATGACAGTTTGGAAAACACACAGACGTCCTGAAACTCGTCAGTCGCTCCATGATGGACATTTAAAATGTTGGGAATGCAAATTAATGGAAACATTTCTCTGATCTTTCGGGTAAACTTTATAGATAAACATAAAACCATTTATGTTTATCTATGTAGTAAAACTGTAGAAAATATTTGATTTCCACTGAAATACCAGGAAAACCTTCTGATACTGAGAAAACTCATGTATCATTTGGACTTCAGGAGTCATTTAACGTGAAGAATCGAACCGGATCATTCTGACTAAACAGCTGAAAGCAGTGTGTGTGTGTGTGTGTGTGGGGGGGGGTGTGTGTGTGGGTGTGTGGGAGTCTGATGTTTGACATTTTGATGGATTTCATAAATTGCAGCTTAAAATAGCAGAAAAATAAAAGACTAGAATTACACAGAGTTGTTCAACGCGTGTTGTCCGTTTCCAACAGCATCAAAATATGAACATAAATTTGTATTTTGATTAAAAATACAAAGATAAATCCAGAAGTGAGAGGAATTGGACAGTTTTTAGCTGAGCAAACGATCAGAAATATTATAGTTTGTCTGTGAAAACAGCTAAACATGACCAGCAACAATAACACTCTTCAGAGTGAATGAAGAGACTGAGGGAAGGTCACTCAGTTTGCTTTCTTTTGCCGCGTTTCCATTGACCACAAAATTGCGCAAATTAAGAAAATTTGCCAAATTGAAAAATTTTCCACACATCAGTAATGAAAATGCAGCTAAAGACGTTTTAAATGAGTTCATCAGAACGATGCAGCTTAAAACAGCGTCTGCAAGATGGTGAGAGAGAGCAAGACTTTTAGCAGATAATAGGAAGGCTGAGCAGAATTAAACAAAACTGTTCAGTGTTTTTCTATATACTTTTTACCTCAATCCCTCGTATAAAACCTATTAACTACAAATCAGAAAATATCTTAAGTATTCTTATCACTCTCTGCAGCTTTAAATGCCATTTTCTAGCATCAAAATATGTAAATGAATCTTTTTACCATATTTTTAAAAAGTATAATCCTGTTGCGTTTCCGCCTCATTTTGAAATAGGAGAAAAACTGAGTTGATGTGAACTAACAGTAAGAACTCTGCATACCTAAATGAATGGAAGTTGCTACAATAAAACTTATGTTGCTACAATAATCTGGATTCAGCTGTTGCAGAGTGAAAACACACACACACACACACACACACACACACACCCCATCCGAGGCGGGCGGCGTGCAGCGAGGCTCCTCTGGGTTGCCGTATCATTTTAAACATCCATCAGCTCAGCAGAGATATCATATTAGCTCCTCATCTGCATATGGCACAGACAGAATGACAAACGAGAGAGAGAGGGAGCGCTCGCTCCTTGCCTCCTTCCTGCGCCTCCTTCCACCCTCCGAACCTCGCTCTCCTCCCTCCGTCTCCTTATCCTTCTCTTCTAACCTCCTAAATTGGATCAGCGCTGCCAGCCGAGCGTGTGCAGGAGTGTGTGTGCACATTGTTGCGGTGTAATCACATCTTTTAAATGGAAAAAGGGGATGAATCTCAGGAGAAACGATGACCACTGGGCCCATATATGACTCCTGAGCCCCCAGTCCCCCCAGTCCCCCCAGTTCCTATTGGCAGTCTTTGTATTTCGGGATACTCCATCACATTTGCTTTCACCAGGCAATCTAAGAGTCCTGAAAACTTTTCTTCCCTCAGATCCTCCGTCTAATTCTCCTCCACAACTTTCACTCCAAACTTTTCTGCAGTTTTAACCTTTAGGCAACATTTTTGGGTTATTTTTAACAGGATAATTATGATGCAAAAATAACCCCAATGAGCATTATAAGCACTCATTTGACTTTTTTAGTGCTGGAAGCGAAAATAAGACTTATTTTATATTTATGCAGTGAACTGATAAATTTTCCAATAAGCTTCTTTATGAGAGAATACTTTTGGTTTAAATTGTGTTAGCTCAATAAAACATTAAAATTCCCCCAAAATGTACAACGTTTGAGTTTAACATTTTCAATATGTGTGTGTAATGTAATTTTGAGCTAAAGTGGTGATCACTGTAACCTCCTGCAGATCAGTTAATCTTTAATGCTGAGGTCTTCCAAGGCCTCTGGAGAAACCTCATTTAAAAGCAATAAAACGATCCCAAATTAAATAATCACAGCCTGCTCCTTGTTCTGTGAAATCCCCGTCTTCAGCCGGTTCAGCCGATACATTATTGGATTTCTCTGAAGCAGCGTTGCATCCTGCCCAGAAAATAAAGGTTTCGCAGGAATTACACACAGAAAATGAGCCACTTCCTGGTGTTTTCAATAGCTACCTCTTACTTCTGAGCCATTTGTCATCACTGTTACGCTTTATCTCTAAAATAAGAGCGCAGGAGATTCACTGGCATCATTACAAGCTTTCCAATAAGTGGAGGGCTGTTTCCCCTAAAAACAGTATTTTTGGCTCAAGTAGTCAAAGTTAATGGTGACTTTTTATCAGATTATTTTGGGTGGACAGCCTGGAAGCCACAACGAGGCCAACGTTTGTACCAACTTTGTCTAAATCAGTTGAGTAATTTGATCCAATCATTTTCTTATCAGTATTATTATTAGTATTTGAGCACAGCTGCCTTCACATTTAAAAAAAATAATCTTAAAAGCCATGATTTAGTCCCATTACCAGCGCTGAACTAAGCTAACAACAAATAAATGTAAATTAAAACTTTATTATACTTCTGTTGATAAAAAAAATGTTTAGGAACTTATTTAATAATTGACAACTTTCTGTTTTTCTCCGGGGATCAATATAACGTGACACACAGGAAATACTGAAAGTTTTTAAAGTGAACATACATTAAAAAAAATCTGTCACATCAGCACAAATTAAAAAGTTCCTGGCTGGAACATTTGTGTTCACTTGTTTCTGATACGTCTATAACTGTGACGCACAAGCTACATCCGCTAACAGCGATAGGCGACAAATTCACTTCTCTGGGTCGACTGAGGGTTAATTTCTGCTTCTAAACGATCTGATTGGACGCTGAGAAACAGTACTGTTGTGTTCAAGTTATGCTAAAATGAGTTAGCATATCAGTGAAGCTATTCAAGCCTAGCATCTCAATGCTAATGCTAATGTTAGCATCCACAGTCCACATGGTTGAAGAACCTTAAGATTAAAAACTATAAATATTTTTGTTGTTCATGTTTATTCAATAATTTAGCAGCAAAAATGTTTTTTCAATTGAAAATGTTTATTTTGCTAAAATTTTCAATTAATTGTTAATTACAGAACCTGCATTATTAAAAATTTGAATTGAGTTTCATGAATATTTTTTACAGATCTGATGAAGCTAATAATTAATTAATAATTAAAGATTAAACTTTATTAAATTCACTTTGCCATGAACAGTAAAAGCAGCTCTGGGGGAAAAGTGACAAGGAGTAAAAAATATTCCTCAGATTTTACTTGATATTGTTTCCATCAGATGTTTATTCATTGTTATGTTTGAGATAATATGAGCTCTGTGACTTAACCTGCTGGAAGCACAAACATGACAATCGTCTGTTTCATGTTCAGGAAAGAAGAGTTCAGAGACTGAAGGAAGACAAGAAGTCGCGTCGCTCTTCAGCCCGACTTAAAATCCAAAACATAACAGTTCAGAAAGAAAAGGCGATATCAGAGACAACCGGAACAACGCACAGGGACACTGGAGCTCAGCGCCGCGACAACGGCTGGGAAGCCGCAACATAACGGTGGGCGCGGAGGAGGGGGGAGTCAGAGGGAAAGAGAGGGATGAATGCAGGGGTATCCTCAGATCTGAAGGCAAATCCCCCTCGGTGTTAGTTCTGCTCGAGCGCCTGGCACTGACACATGAATATTTCATACTGTTGATGTTTAAATCCCATCATTTGCGGTGTGGTGCGTGAGCGTGCGTGGAGATCCGCTGAAATGAGGGAGAAGAAGGGGTGAGATGTGTGTGTGAGAGAGAGTGTGTTGATCTATAATGCATAGTTTCAGTAAGTTCACTTGTGATATAGTCTATTGCATCTGTATTTCAGCATTATGAAAGGAGCTGAGCACCTTGAGGCTCAGATTAGCATGTTAGCTCATCCACATGCAGCGCAAGCCGTGACGTAGCATAACGCCCAAACAATGGAGGCGGACTGTACATAACGCTACACGCTACCAGATGATGCTACACGCTGCTATATGTTGCTACATGATGCTACATAACGCTATATGCTGCTATATGATGCTACATAACGCTATATGCTGCTATATGCTGCTACATAACGCTATATGCTGCTACATGATGCTACATAACGCTATATGCTGCTACATGATGCTATATGCTGCTATATGCTGCTACATGATGCTACATAACGCTATATGATGCTATATGATGCTACATAACGCTATATGCTGCTATATGATGCTATATGATGCTACATAACGCTATATGCTGCTACATGATGCTACATAACGCTATATGCTGCTATATGATGCTACATAACGCTATATGCTGCTATATGCTGCTACATAACGCTATATGCTGCTACATGATGCTACATAACGCTATATGCTGCTACATGATGCTATATGCTGCTATATGCTGCTACATGATGCTACATAACGCTATATGCTGCTATATGATGCTATATAACGCTATATGCTGCTATATGATGCTACATAACACTATATGCTGCTATATGATGCTACATAACGCTATATGCTGCTACATGATGCTATATGATGCTACATGATGCTATATGCTGCTACATGATGCTATATAACGCTATATGCTGCTACATGATGCTACATGATGCTACATAACGCTATATGCTGCTATATGCTGCTACATGATGCTACATAACGCTATATGCTGCTATATGCTGCTACATGATGCTATATAACGCTATATGCTGCTATATGCTGCTACATAATGCTATATGCTGCTATATGCTGCTACATAACGCTATATGCTGCTACATAACGCTATATGCTGCTACATAACGCTATATGCTGCTACATGATGCTATATGATGCTACATGATGCTATATGCTGCTACATGATGCTATATGATGCTACATGATGCTATATGATGCTACATGATGCTATATGATGCTACATGATGCTATATGCTGCTACATGATGCTACATGATAATCCATCCATCCATCCCAGTTTTGGTCATATATATGAAAAAAGATTCTTGAACATCATCCTGACCCTCAGTGTTTTCAGGCAGGGTCAAAAGGTCAACAGTTTCTTCATTCAGGTTTTGAGTTGATCAAAGGGAAGAAGAGACGGCGTCTCCTGATCAGAAACCTGATCCAGATCCAGAATCTGTCCATCCTTCATCCATCCAGTCATGATGGATCTGATCCATTTCCAGCTCCAATCATCTGGAAACACCTGGAATCTCACCAGAAACTCAATGAAGATGATATGTTCAAGTATTTTCACCAGGATGTTTTCTAAACCTCCAGACTGAAGGAGGTTTTCTGATCAGCCCTCAGGATCTCCTTCAGGTTTTCCTTGTTTCTTTTCTCCCCAGACTGATGTCCAGATGCACATTTCCCAGCTAACAGAGTGAGCTAAGAAATGACTAATGGAACTGAAGCTACCTGCAAAATTAATTTACTGTTATGTTCTTCTGAAATGGTAACAGGGAGGCCGGCAACCTTGTGTTGTACAGCCGGAGGGGAAAGTAAACAATTAGAGACTCGGTGACTAATGAATTACGTGATTAACGAGTGTGTCGGAGGTAAACCTGCTCTAGACTGACACACACTCGTGAGCCTGTACATCCAAACGGTTACACACACACAGCGGGCGCGCTTATCTACACACAGCATTCATGGCTCAAGTGAAATACTGCGCTGCTCTTCCAAATTCCTTTTCTCCCCCCACCAACCGCAAACATCCTACCCTGCGCCGTTAAGTGAAACAGCTGGCGTATCCACTCACCGATGGGCCGATAGCGCTCGCCGTGTGTGTGTGTGTGTGTGTGGGGGTGTGTGTGTGTGTGTGTGGGAGGCTGCGCGGTGAGATAAGGCCGAGCTGGTTTGTGTTACAGTGACGGATAAAGACAGAGATTGGAGGAGGAACGATAGCAGAGCTCCATGGAGGAACGGACAGAACTGTGCAAAAGACTTGAGTCAGCCGCTATCTCCGCGTATTCTGGGTTCAAAGCGCCGGACTCGCTTTGTGACGTTTAAAAGTGGCTCTGACCGGCTCTTTAAACATTATTCTATTAATAAAGTCCTGCTGATTGATCGACTAACTGATGACACACACACACACACCAGCAGTCCAGAAACTTTGGAGGAGAGTAAACAGTTTATCTGCTGTTTCTATCCTGAGTCATTTTGGCATCAACCATCTGGTTTCCACTCCCATCCAGGATGAGACGCTTCTTCAGCAGGATTAATATCGGTGTTTTTCACTTTTTTATTTTCTTTCCTCTCTAGTTTCACACCAGTTTGCATCCAGCAGCTCATTTGTACTGGGACTACTGGGACTGGCCTCCAGCTCAGGTTTCACAGTTCATCAAAAGTTCAGTTTGTTTTTCCAAAGTGTTGAAAACGCTAAAATCTGAGACAGTAAGGAACTTTCTGCCTCAATAAATCATCAACGTTTACATCAGGATGTTGAACAACAACATGGTTCAAGTGATTTTAGTTGCATTTCTTATTCAATCGAATCGCTGCAGGTGCTAGATTGTGTTTTTTAATTGCATATTAGTAAAGAAAATGCAACTTATTGATATGTGAAACTTATAAGAACAAGATGATTAAATGTAGAGAATTCATTGCTCACGTTTCTGGTCCTTCTGAAGAAAAATGTTGATTAAAACTGAAGAGATTCTATTTTTTATCCATTGAGGTTCAGATCTGGATTATGGCTGACTGGAGAAGATGGACGGATGGATTTGAACATTTTATGGTTATTTATCTTCATAATTCATAAAAAATATTGATCTATTAAGGAGAATAAAAAGCTGCAACAGAACTAGATGGTTTGATGACGTGGAGGAAAGCTGAGAGATTAAAGGTAGGAAGTGGTGAACTGACCTGGAACAGGTTTTTACACATTTAACTTGGATTTTTATTCATCAAATCTACAAAAAAATCCTAAAATATCACAAAGTTTGGAAAAATAAGTTAAAAATCAGATTATTATTGTATAATAATCAGATTATTATTATTATTATAATTTAAGAAGTTAAATGAAATCATTTTTATAAAATATTAGCAATACATAAAAAATGCAGATAAAAAAAGTAATGCATTAATACAATGCAGAGATGATCTGGTGATTAATTATTGCTTTAACTGGTTAATTATTTACAGAAAATGTGTTTAATAGGAAAATCTGAACTGACTGGTTTACAGAAAAGTGAAAAAGTTTTGCTGCTCAGTTTTCTTTTAACAAATTACAGTTTTTAGAGTAAATTATTGGTTAATAAATTAGTTGATTAATTCAGTAACTGATTGAACATGATAAATGGTTTCAGCCCAAATAGCAGCTTTGACTCCCTTTTTGTCCCTGCTCCTCATTTTGAGCACAAAATGCTGTCAGATGGAAGAACTGGACAGAAAACGGGTAAAAAAGCTTCAGAAACTTTTCCAGCACCGCTGCTTTTACAGATTACACAAAACCTCCCTATAAATCTACACTCTGTTCCACCCAGAACCCGGCGGACCGAAGTCCCATCAGACGGGCCGGTAATGAAAAGCATGTAGAGCGTCAGGATCAGACGAGAGGCAGCGGCTGTCTTCTTATAAATATGCATCAAATGTCCAAAGCAACTGCTGCAGGCAGCAGAGGCATGCTGATAGATGGGAAGAGACGCAGCACACACGTTGTGTTTGGCTCACAGTGTGTGTGGGGGTGTGTGTGTGTGTGTGTTAGAGAGAGAGTCCCAGAGTGGTGTAATGACCCCCCAAGGGAGCAGGACCCCAGGCTGAGCCTCCTTCCTGCTGTAAGGGGGGGGCGACAGCTGCCAGCTCCTCAGGGCCGTAATTGGCTGGCTGAGAAAATATACTACACACACACACACCCACGCTCACACACACACACACACCCCCACGCTCATGTCCACGCACCTTTAGCTCAACCCAATCTCCAGACTGACAGTGAGGCGCTGAAAAGCCACAAAGCACCTGGTCCGAGTCAGCCACAGGGTCTCCTGGCAGCGGCAGCAGGGGCTTTCAGCTGGAAGGGGGGGGGACTTATTCAGTGTGACACCGCCGCAAACACACACACACACACACACACCCGGAGTGACAGCTCCAAATCACAGGCGACAGCTTGACTGGCAGGTGGGTCCGAACCGACGGAGGAGGGAAATATGAAAAATAATAAGCTGTGATATTACCCAGACGGGAGGGGTGTGTGTGTGTGTGTGTGTGTGTGTGTGTGTGTGTGGGCATGTGTGTGTGTGTGCGTGTGTGTTTCACTCTGTGCTCTGAAACAAAACTGTTCCCTTTTTCCTCTGCAGCTTCATTTTAATATTTGGGTTTATTAAAATCAACAGAATAAAGGCTATGCTAAAAAAACCTTGAAATTATGAGAATAAAATCGTAATATTACGAGAAGTGGTACGAGAATAAAGTTTTATGAAATACATTAAAAAATAATGGGAATAAAGACAAAATTGCACAACGAGAATGAAGTGAAAATATTATCAGATCATTTCAAAGTCCTGATATTGATAAAAATCTGATTTTGATGTATTAATAAACTAATTTATTTGTTATACTTTGGTATTGGTTTTACAAATAACTTGACAAGAAGCTCAACATTCGATTTTATTCTCATAATTTTATTTTACTTTTGTATTTTTTCTAAGGCTGGCCCTAATACTCCATCATAAACTTCTGATCTTTGCGGCTTTGAGCAAACTAGAAAGGAGAAACATTGATGTTAAAACATTTCTGAAAGAATATTTATGGTTTTTTCAGCTGAATATTAATTAAATGTAGCAAATATGACTCAAATATCTAATCGGAGCTTCTGATTGTGTTCAGAAAATGTTTCTTTGAACCGGAAGCATCACGGTAAAGTTTGGTTCCTCTTATGAGTTAAACGCTGCTGAATATGAATAAAAACGTTAAAGTTTGAGAAGAAAAAGCATCGATTTCCCAGTAGAGTTGTTTTGATAGAGTACCAGATTTACTTGAATGCACCACGACGTGCAACGTTCAGGTTAATCCTCTCTGCTCGGTACAGTGTGGATCAGAAACGCCGATGTTGACGTTAAAGTTCCTGTAGTGAATAATTGAGCTGAGAAAAGTTTATTTCTTGGTCACATAATCATTCTGCTTGTGTTCAGGTAGAAACTGAGATGTTTCTTCTTCACATCCAAAAGTAACGAGCTGGAGAAGTTCAGCAGAACATAAATAAATATTACAAAGTAAGACAGAATGCAGATTAAATCATCTGTTTTCGGTTTCACCTGAACGCATCAGGCTCACATGTAGTTCCTCAGATTAAAGAGTGAAGCAGCGTAAAGTGAGTGCAGGATGAAGCGTCTCCTGTGGACGACGGCGGGCGGAGAAGTGGTGAAAGAGAGGATGAAGATGTGAGGAGAGGAGAGGAGAGCGGCGGGAAAAATTCAATATATTTTTAATCTAGCGGATGTAATCAGATTATGCGTCTGCCAGGAGCGACGTATTTCATAAGGAATAACCAGTTTGGGAGCGGGAAGGGGAAGCGCAGCGGCGGAGACGGGCACTTTGGTTGGCCGATCTACATCGACTCTGACAGATTCTAATAAATGTGCTGGGAGGCGCCGCAGAAACACAACGCCGTGTAATCACTTTATCATGACAAACCGGGATTCCGATGCTGTCCCATGTGAGCCGCGCCGGGGAAAATTCAATTAACCGTGAACGGCTCATGCTGGGGGAACAGAACCAAACAGAGGGACAGAGCGAGGGAGGATTCTGGTTCTGGCTCGGTTTCGGTCCGCAGGTCCGGTTTCAGCAGCTGCGGCTCTGAGATTTGATCCCGACCGGCTAAAAGAGATAAAACGTCCCGAAGCTTCAGAGCCAGGGTAATTAGAGACAACCCAACATCTGCTGGCATGTTCAACCGCGTGTGAACAGGATCTGAGGTCCAATCAGAGACCGAAACATCCAGGTTTCCATGGCAACCGCACAGAGGCGACGCGTCCGAGAGGAACGGCGGCCTCGCTAGAGGAAGGCAGCGCGAACGCAAAACCTTCTGCATATTCTAGCAACAACAAAGTTTTTATTAAAATAGAAACGCAATAAATTTGTTCCCACAAAAAGTTATTAGAAAACATCGAATGACAGAAAAGGAAGACGGGCGTCGAAAAAATATTACAAATTCAGGCGTCTTTCTCAGAATCAACTTTTTTTCTCAGGATTCTGTCCAAAAAGTCAGAATATTGAGAAAAAAATGAATTTCTTTTCTTCCTGTTGGCTTCTTTGTCGTTTCTGCCAGTAGTAACATGTGACTTGTGTGATGTGAAGTTAGTGTTTCCATTGCAGTTTTGCTACAGCAGAAAATCCACCTCATCATGGAGCAAACCATAAAAACCATTCAGATCTTCAGGAAAGCTGTAAAGTTATGGCTCAGTTCCTCCGTCGAAGATCATTAAAGCTTCAGAACTTGTTCCTCTGCATGGCTGCAGATCATCTTAGGTCTGAACTTCAGTCTGATATAAAACAGATGAAAGCATCAAGTTTTCTCCTTGAAAGCATTTTGAAAGAATCATTGTTCAGTCCTGATTAGCATGAAGGCTAGACGGGAACTGAAAGCCGTCTAGACTCCAACGGTTCATCCATCTGCATCCTCAGGTCAGCTCTGTCCTAGTCAAAGCATCTATGAGAACAAAGCTTTTCTGCAGAACTTAGACCTTCAGGTCCCGAAGACAAATTTGAATACAGAAACTTTTATAAAGTTTTTAAAGTTAAGACTGTTTGTTGCACATTTATTAAATAAAATGTAGCTGAAGGAAGAAGACGCTCAGAGCTGGAAAAGTTTTTATCCTTTTTGCTTCTTCAGAACTTTTAAACCCAAAAGTTCTGCTGGGTTATTAATTCATCAGGAAATTCTAATTTTGGGCGTTTTGACCTCATTTCCAGTTTGGATCTCATTTAAATTCATGACTTCCTGTCTGAAGGTTGGAGCCAGGAAAAGCAGCAGAATCAAGTCAGAACCCGCGCGGCCCGGTTCTGATCCGACTCATCAGTACCATCAGAACTCTGACCCACCAGCAGGAAGTCGTCACTTTAACTCACTACAAACATCTCAGGACTTTCTCTACGGAAAGCTGGAAAGTTTTTAATAAACCTCACCTTCTGAAAATCACTTTGATTCAGCTGAAATAATCTCTATAAATTATAATCAGCCAGTTTATCAGGAAGTTAAAGGATTACATCATCCAGTGAAAATGGCCCAAACAAAGTATTTCCAGCTGGACTCGGTTGTGGCTCCTTTTGCATACAGGTCAGCTGGTTTTGGTTCTCCAGAACTCCACAATGGTTTGATTCACATTTTCTCAAGCTTGATGCTTGTGCACTTTTTCCTTCCACTAAACTTTCAATGACCATGCATGGATATAGTGTCTTGTTGTTCATTACCTCCTTAAAAATGTTTTTTTTTAAATAATCTGATGAAATGTTCAGAGAAGCTGAACATTTCATGAGAAACGTGTGAATTTAATGTATATTTATATTGAAAGCTGAAGCAGTGAGGAAGACGCCGGCGCTCTGATGAGAGCAGAGGTTTGTCCTCAGCGCCCTGCGGCTCAGCGGATTAAATAAGGAAATTCAAGGAGGAAGAGCAGAAATAGTGTGAATGAAAAGCTTTGATTAAACCAGCAGAGGGAACAATTTAAAAGCAGACATCTGATGAACACAGAAAGCTGAGCTCAAAGAGTTAACCTTGGTACATTTTTATTAAATCTGAGTAGATCTTTTCATTCCTGCTTTTCCCTCTCGACTCGTTACTGAAGAAAAAAATTAACTCAACTTTATGTTGAATTAAAGAAAAGAGAGAAAACAATAACAGGTTTCATAAGGTACGACCTCGCTTAGGGAATGTTTACAATATTCTGAATCACTGAGCAATAATCAATAACACAAACAACTTGAATAAAACAATTCTGCCATCAAACATATCAAGTATATTTATTTTTACAAAATGGTTGAAAGAAGCAGCTCCAATGAAAACCTAAAAGCCCAAAACTAACATGACACATAATCTAATCTTAATTGAATAAAGTTAATATTTTGAATAAAAAGCTAAATATTTCACTACCAGTTGAGCAGGAAGTTGTTAAAGTTCATTTCAGGTCGTTTTTCTCGCAGCGCGGTTTTATTAGGCTGATGTAACGTTTTACTAAAAGCTGGACTGAGAAGCAAACAGAAAAAGTTTGACAACAAACATCCAATGTGTGTTTGAGTTGGAAAGGAAGAAGGATGAGAAGAGGAGTCAGTGTTCATTACGTCTGATCATATCTGCTGGTTAAATCGCCCCAGAAAGAAAAATTGGATTCTCATGCAGATCTCTGGTTGCATCTCTTCTCTGTCATTTTGAAGTCAGACGATCCACAACCAGAAGTGACATTTCTGGGAGGCTGGTGGGGATCCACAAAGCTCCCGGTGCTAATCGTCACTCGCTTGACAAATGCACTTCCCTCGGCGTTTATCCCATCACTCTGTTATTGATAAGAAGCCTGCCTGCCACAACGCTGCTCATTTTCAGCACATTTAGTAAAACTTTCCTGATCTCCAGGCGTCCATTTAAAGACGTTTCTTCTCCTGTTTGGGTATTTGTAAAACTGCAGCTGTTTGACTACAGGTAGAGAAACTAATGGTCTGAAGAGAAGGCCGGCGTAAACAGGACTGCAGGGTTTAAAAGCATCATTGCAATTATGACAGAATTAAATAAAGAAGTAAATTCTTGGATTGATTGCACCTGGTTGCCCAACAAGCTAATAAATGTAGCGAAGCAATCCGCTCAACCATTAGCTCTGGTAGAGATTTATTTTACGTCCATGTCATGCTCTCAGTTTTCCTAGAAAACAGCCGTGTCTTGTTATGAAGTAATGGCCTTAATCAGCGCTGAGCTGAATTCCTGAACCTGGCCTCGCGGCTCCACCATCGCTGTTTGGTTTTCTCCATGGAAACAACAAAGACATCTCAAACTCACTCCAGCTTTATGACAAAACGCTGCAGCGAGCCGCTGTGATGTTCGGGGAGGAATTACGGCGTTATGTAAGCCCAAAACAAGAATCTGGTGATACATGAGAGGCACATTGGACCCTTCACATCTTGTTTGAGCTCAGCCAGCTGCAGATGGTGGGCTCTGAGCTGGGGGAAACGAGACAACGGGCCTGCTGAGCTCTGGTTCTGACCACCAACACATAAACCGGTCCAAACAAATCACACCACAGTCTCTCACCTGGGAGCTTTTATTTAGCTCAATGTTGCAGTTCGACAACAATCTTAACTTAAAGCAATGTGAAAGAGCATTACTCTGAATAGTTCGAAATATTTTGATTGATTAGTTTCATAGATTATTTTACATATAAAAGTTCAGAGTGGAACCTTTGTACTCCATCGTTCCTGGTACATCCATAAAACCAACACACACACTGCAGCCGCAAACACATAATATGTGACACACGGGAAACCTACAAGTCTTTAGAGTGGAAAAGAGAAAATACAATAAAAATACATATCATCCCAGCACAAACATAAATAAAGTTCCTAGCTGGAACCTTTATATTCGCTTGTTTCTGGTACAGCCATAGAGCTGATGCACAAGCTGCATTCGCTAGTAGATAAAGTCACCTCTCCAGCCTCACTGGGTTTTAATTTCTGCTTCAAACTGGTCTGACCTGAAGCTGGAAAAAACTATTATTGTGTTCAAGTTGAGCTAACAGGAGTTAGCCTACCAGCTAAGCTATTGAAGACTAAAATAGCACCTCTATGCTAAACATGCAGCTAATGCTAATGTTAGCATAAATTATCAGGGTTTCCTGAAACACAGAGAGGAATAGATAGAATAAAACTTTGCTCCAATCTGATGGTTGAAGAACAGATTAAAACTATAAATATGTTGGCCTGGAATGTGAAACAATCGTCTTTTTGCCCTCCAGCGTTCTGCACATGTGCAACATCTCCACATGTAAACAATAACATGCAGGAGGTCCATACACCACAAACCCAGTTTTTAAACACATAATTTCACCAAAAATGCAGAAAAATATCCAGGTTTTTGAAGAATATCAACATTTTTCAAAGCAAGGTAAAAACTTAGACGGTTCCTTTAGCTAACAGCTAGCGAAGAGGCAGCACTCATCTGGCATCTCATTAAAAGAACTTCCAACTACAGGAAGCCATGATAGATCCTGGTGCCTTGGCAGAATCTGAAGAATTAAAGTAAAAACCTAAAAATGCAGAGAGTTGCACAGAGTTTCTGCTCTGCTCTGGTCCTGCGGTGGTGAGCGTGTCGTTGGATTTTTTCACAGACTTAAACAGCAGGAAGAACTCTCCGTGTGAACGCATTAAGCTAACGCAGACGCATAACAAGCAACATGAACGAAGAACAGACCCTGCTCTGCTCTAATGGAGGTCAAGAGAAGGTCACCTACTGAGCTGCGGTTAACCTGTTCGTCTCCTGAAACGCCTCCGCTCTGAGTTGCAGCTGCCGCTTGCAGACGGACGGGCGTTTGACTGGAAACTGTAGATTTACGAAGCTGGACGGAGGTGAATATTTGAGTCTCACCACCTGCCATAGCGTCCCTGACCCTGAAACAGCACATGCTGTACTTTCAGTTTTAATGTTTCTGATATAAATCTAATCAACAGAAAGATGAAGAACGGCTCGGTTTGACGAAAAAAAACCTGGAAATATGATAAACATTACCTTTTGATGTACGAGTAAGATAACAGAAACCTTGAATTTATGTTTTTATTCCCTGAGACAAATTATTAGTTTCCTCACTGCAGAAAGAAAGAATAAAACTGTATTTAAAATTATACATGTGAAACTGAAACTGTTAACTTTCCTCAAAAAAACTGAAGAGCAAAACGACAAGAGTTCATTCAACCACCAAGACTCCACTGCTGAAGAAAAAGCAGGTTGAAGCTGATTGAAGCAGGAACTGATCCAAGATCTTTCATTGTCAATAGATAAATTGATCAGGCTGTTCAATCAATCTGACCTGCACATTCAAATGATTAGGTCTGAGCTTTGACTAGGCCATTCTGTTGCATCTGTGGCTCCAGTTTCTAGTTTCCCTCCAGGAATGTTCTGGATTTAGCTCCAGAACAATCTGGCCAACTCTGACCAGCTTCCCTGTCCCGTAGCATGATGCTGCCACCACCAGATTTCACAATTTGAAACCGTGTTGGTTTTTCTGGCCTGCGTTTGGTTCACTGTAAAAAACAACAACAAAACTTACCAAGGATTTTTGTCTAATTTCTAAAGTAAATACAGGAAAAACATTACAAGTAAGAAAAAAATCTACCAGTGGAACCAGTACCTCTTTTTAAAAAAATCTAACTAAAGTATTTGTTGACTTAAATCAAGCTCCTATATGTTGCTGAAAAGTTATTTGTTAGTTTTGTCTTATTTTAAGTGATGAAAATATTTGCACCTGAAATGAGAGAAGTTAGTTTTTGTGTTGCGTCTCTAAGCAAAAGGCCCTAAAAGCTCAGATTTATTTTCATCTTTGATAAAATGTCTGAATTCGTTGAATCCAAGTCAGTTTTACTAATTCAGAGATTTTGTCTCAACCTACAACAGTTTCTCCTGATTTAATACCTTTGTACTGAAATAAATTAATTTATTTTTGTTGGTATTTATGTGCTTTTATAAAGCCATGATATAATCATAAAGTGCTCATTTTAAGTATAATTTACCTGCATATTAGGATCTGTTTTCATCATGAACCAAACTGACATTATTTACTGGAATCAGATAAAATCATTTCCTTACAGTAACTTATGAGTAGATCTCCACAGAAAAGTTTCAGCCGGGGATGAACTGAGACACGGTCGATGCAAAACGACCCGTAGCAAATTAAATGTCTTCATCGTCAGAAAAACACTTAAAAACAACCAGAAATGCTTCAGTAAATACTCCAGACCACCGTGTGGCGCTGCAGCACTCCAGGGGAGAATCAGGGAACTGTTAGAAGAGGTTAAAAATATTGCAACATTTCTAAAATAGCACCATAAAGTCAGTGATTTTGTTTGCAAAAAAGAAAAAAGAAAATGCAAAAACAATCGATACTAAAGGAGAAAAACTTCAGACTGAATGTGAGACTGTGAGAGTTTAATCTGAAATCTGAGGATTGTTTTTGGTTAACTCATCCAACTCGGCTTTAACAGGAAGGTTATGAAGAGAACAGAGGAGAAGAGCTGCTGCTCATCGTTTACTCTAAATGTTCAAGTCTTTAATGGTGAAATGTTTCTGGGGAGTCTTCCAGTAAACTGTGAAAACATTTTCCTCCTCTCACTGAAACTTCTCTCTTCTTGCAAAAAAGAAACAAAATGTGAATATTTTCCACTTGGGTTATTTTGCAGAACAATTAGTCCCATTTTCCAAGTACAGCATAATTGCAGATGCTTTATTAGTTTGGTATAACAGGATGAAGAGTGTGCTTTCAACTAGAAAGCTCAGTGAAGACGGCGCCAAAAAACATCAGCATTCACCTTTCCCTCGCTGCCTAATTTTCTGTGGGGCGCTAATCAAGCGCTTGTCTCTGCTCATGAATTTAGAGGGAAACCTCCAGCATTTAAATGTGCATTTAATTGCGTCGGTTCTGGAAGCGTCGTTAAGTAAGAGCTGAGAAATACATTTCTTAATGCGACTTAGTGATGCCCGGCAAATCAAAGACCATCAAGCGAATTAATGAGGGTGAGCGGTGAGCGCGTTAAGAGTAGAGACGAAGCGTCTCCATAAACATAAGCAGAGACAGAGAGACGGCTGCCAGCGCTGAGCTCTCTACTCCTGCACAATGCAGCCACTTTAATAGTGTAAACACACAAACACCTTCTCCTCTGCTGCGTTTCTGAAAGCCTTCTGCAGCAGCATTCCTTTGCTGATGAATAGAGCGCTGAAAGCGTCCAAAGAAGAAGAAGAGGAGGCGAAATGATGAGAGCGGAGGAAAAGGAAAAGAGGAGAAATATGAAACCTTCCTGGTTATTAAAAGCGTCTTACGAGGGCAGCGCTCCGGTCGTTAAGTAGTCTTTAATAATTAACAAAGCCGCTGCTTTTATCCGCTGGCAGAACCGTTTCACTGATGGCCTCCTCGCCCTTCCTGCATCCAAACACACACACCCCCACACACACCTGAGACAAACACATGAGCTGTTCAGCAGTGATTGTGGAGGGAGCAGGTCAGAGCTGAGAACGGCTCCATAAAACCAAACATTTCAGACCATCTGGGAGCTTTTCAGCAAGAACTGAACAACCTGATCCCCGCGCTCAGACAGCCATCTCTGCTTCCTGCGTGGAGGAAGCGGCCTCTGGGGGGAGCTGCAGGTGTGCGCCGGGGGCCGACCCGTTCGGGCCGATCCCCTCCCCTCAGCTGCCAAGTGCTCGTCAAGAATCAGCAATAAAGCAGAGCAGATAAGGAGAGATTGGAGATAGCTGGGATTGAGCTGTGGGCAATAAGAGAGGAGCTTTTAGGATGTTATCCAGCCTCTGTTTGCTGCTCCAAATGTTCCCGGCCTCCGATGAGACGGGCTCATCGGACAGATTACCAGAACTAAAGCTGCTGGGGGAGAGATCCAAACACGGCGCTGTCAATCTGCAACCTGAGAGCAGAGCAGCTTGCTGCAGAGAAAGCAACGCCTCGTCCAGAAATCATCCAGGACGGAACTGGACCTGTAGAGATTTACCCAATAGGTTTACTGGTTCTGCTTGCACAACATCCCGGCAGGTCCGGATCGGACCAGGAGGAGCAAGTCCTGGAATACTGGACTGCAAAACAGAGCACTGCAAAACTACAACATTTACCAAGAACCTCTGTCTAGTTTCTGGTTTAAACATGTGAATTCAGTTGAAACAACACAAAACTAAATGATTCGCTTTTCATTTTCCAGCTGCTTTAAATCAGTTCTTCAGCTCCACTAGTGATTTCCCAGCATCCTTAGCAACATAAACAGAAAAACTGTTCATGAAAATTATTCACATTTTATATCAGCCTCTTCAGGAAAAGAAATGAGATTTATATCAATAAGTTTTATTCAACAAAGAGTGGAGAAATGAACTATAACTAGTTACATTTATTTGGAAAACAATTACTGCTAGGAGTATTTTTACAACTCTGTACTTTTTATTTTTACTTGAAGTAATTTTATTATAAAGTATTTCTACTCTCCTTGAGTAAAACTTCTGGATTTTCTTCCCACTCAATGAAAAACAAAAATGTTTTAACCAAAACTGAGACACAAACCTGCAGTTTTTGTTAAAGTTTTGTCTGATTTTATAATTTTTTGTTACTTATATGCCTTTTTGTCATTTTCGTCAACTTAATATTTTAATGATGTCATTTTTAAATATTAATTTGATCAATTTGTATTTGAGTCGCCTTTTAACCAAAGACTTTTTTCTCTTGACTAATTTCTTGGACAGCTACATAGTATAATTTTTGATCCTGGGGTTTTTAATCGTCATTAATTGGAGTTTATCTTGACAACAAAAGTCAAATCTCTAACATCGTGAAGCCGTTTGTTGGCCTGACCGGCCTGGCTCCAGCTGCCCTGCGCTTTGAGCCGGTCTCCGGCGGTTAGAGGATGTTGGACAGTGATCGGTGCTCATCCACCATGACTCTGAGTGTTTCCACTGCGGAGACGCTGCGCCAGGCGCCGGGGCGTGCTGACCAGCGTCTCCTGGGACTCCTGTCCAATTACCACTCAAAATGAGCCGAAGGAACGTGGAGATTGGGCTGGAGCACAAAGGTGATGATGGAGGGAGGCGGCGGGGCTGGAGAGGAGAAGCTAAGAGCTGCGGATACGAGTAGCACTCGACGTTAATGTGTCAGGGTGGTGGGGGAGCCGCTGAGGACCGACTCCACCCTCAGGCCGCCATTAAGCAGCAAAAGGTTGTAATGATGTCGGGTCCGGCAGGCGCTGCAGCAGCAGGTTAACCGTGCATGACACCATTACCCTGATCCCATAACTAAGCTGAGAATTTCAGGTTGCAATCCAAATTTCATCCTCATCACATGAAGAAGTGACAAATGGAGAGATTTCAGTAAAGGTTTTAATAGACGCCGTTGCTCCGAGGGATTTCATTTAAAATGTCATATTTGGACGACTCCACTCTGAGAGCCATTAGGCAGAAACGTGTTGGTCTATAAAAGAGCTCTTCTGTGTGCGATTGCCATTTAATAGCCGGCCATACGTTCACGCTTCAGTCTGGCTTTAATGTTGCACAGAAACTGGAGCCCAAAGGCCTGAAACATCCGAACGCCGCGCCGGGCAGCGCACAGGAAATGATGTCATCATGCTGGTGGTGAAGCTCAGCTGCATGTTCAGCATGTATGACACCAGAAACAGCAGAGATATTATCACAGTATGTCTGATTTCACCAAACCTGAGGGAAGGCAGGGAAAATATGACCTGAAGATATTTAATTTACAAAAACATGAGAAAACGTCTTGCATGATGTTTAGAAATAAAAAGAAGAATCTGTCAGTAAATAGAGAGAAACTCTTATCATCAATGGCCTAGTTAAAACCCTAAAGGTCATAAGCTAGAACCACAGACCTGAACCCAGCAGGTAAAGCACAAGACTCCACTGACGAAGGAAAATCAGCTGCAATGATGGAAACTTTCCTAAAATGATTGTTTTACCAAAACTACAATAAAAACATAAATTACAGAAAAAGAGCAGCGGGTCTGATTCTGATCAATACATCAGGATTTAAATAAATGTTCACAAAGAAGAAACTAATCTTAGCAACTTGATGTTTGTCATCAAAATTTTCTTATTACACATAAATAAATATATGGGCATTTTGAAGCAGATAGACACGTCTAGTGTAAATTTATTATGGGCAAAAAAATGTTTCCATACCTCGATAACTATGTCACCGACAACATTCAACATATTCTGTATTGTCTAAAAATATTTTTACATTTTTTATAAAGTCACTACTTAAAAATTTTATATATATGTTTAATGTGTCAAAGAAAATAAAAGCTAAATAGAAATGTAAACTAATTTGGTTAATAATCAATCTGAAATCAGCTTCCAGATGGAAATAACAATATTTAAACACAGAAATTAAACTGTTGAGGTTCAACAAAACTTTTGTCACAAGATGCTAAATAAAAAAAACTAAGAGTCTTGTTTAATACTTCAAACAAAATTCATTTTAGTATTTTTCTTTTTAAAATATTAAAAAGCAATTGATCCTTTTAAAAAATGCTCCTAAAAACTTCCACTGATTTATTTCAGTGTTTATGAGCGTTAGCATATTAGCATATGATGATAAAGTTCATTTTCCAGGCAGGTTTTTCTACCATATTAATGTGACTCATATGATATATCCCAGCCTAATGCTTCCATTAGATTCATATTTATTCACATAAACATTGACATGCTCTCTACTTATTTCTTCTGTTCATTTTAATTCAGAGTTTTAGTCAGACATGATTCCAAAATAAGTTCTCAAATGTTTCCTGGGAGTGAAAAAAAAAACAACACAAACGACATCCTGACATAAAAGCAATTTCATTTCAAAGATAGAGAGTTGTAGTACAAGATATGAGTATCAGTGGCAATCCAAAAATAACCTGCTATCAGGTAAATCCTCTCAACGACAAAGTGGCACAGACAAGTGCTCTTCTGCTTCCTGACACAAAGAAAACACGAGAGCGAGGAACATGTTTAAAGTTTTTCTCTGGCAGTCAGCGGCCCGTAACCACAGCAACAGCAACCCGCTCCGCATCCAACTGGAAAAACATGTCTTTGTTTAAAACTGATGCTTTTTACCGAGAAGGAAACATTTGGACACAAGTGGTTCAAATTAGAATCAAACATCAGATATTTATTAGAAAGATAAGCAGATATGTAGCTGCTCCACCGATTAACTCAAAATCCAGCCTTTAGTTTTGTCTGTTAGTTTAGTTAAACGCTTTATAATCTGGTTTTGGTTTGGACCGTTTAAACGTCTCGATCTGAGCTGAACGCTTCAGCGATAAGTTAGAGTTTAAATGTTTTCACAGCAGAATTATCAACCAGTTCAAGTATTTATGAGCTGGAGACGATCCGATGTAAACTCCTGAAAATACGCTGGAATATTCCTTTATTTAGCACCGATCATCTTTAGTGTCGTCGTTTGATCATTGATCCAGATTTTAGTAACTAAGAGTTGAATCCAAGTGAAGCAGAGATGATTTTTCAGTATAACATAAAATAATTCTGCTGAAGTGGTTTGAACTTTCAGCGGTTTTCAAACAGAAAGTCGAGCTCAGCTGATCATTTTGTTCCTGGTTATGTGTCCATGGTTTTTCTGCCCAAATGTTTTCTTGTTTTTAAAAACTCGTTTGAAATAAATAAATCTAATCAAAAATCAATGAGGAAGCATTTCTACATGAGGTCACAGAAACAAGCTGCAGCTTTTACATCCTTATTTTAGCTGATGACTGAGAATTTCCTGGAAATCCAACCAGAAATTACCAAACGCTAAACAGTTCAGTCTGCAGTGAAAGAGAAGTTGATCATATTCTGTAAAAGTGAAAGCAGAACCGCCACTAAATGCTCAGATCCTGCATGTTTCCAGAGTTTACATAAATGATGTGGCAGCTATAAAAGATGGCCGGCCTCTCAGGGTTACATCATGCTGTCACACCGAGTTCTGGAGAAATGTTTTTAGGATTATAAATTATTACTGACAGATGACAATAGTATTTTATGCGTTGCCGGGGAAACGAGGCCTGATGAAGAGAAGTCGTCGCTCTGAGTCTCATACTCATGTTGGAAAACATAAAACATCAAATACAGTCATGCTAAAAAGTAAGTACACCCCCTTCAGCCTCCAGGTTTAGAAACGTTCAAGTTCAAAACGTCACAACGCTCGGTATTCATGGCAAAAATCAAAAACATCCCATTCTTCTATATTTGTGTACAGACACTGTCAGCAGTTAAAACTGGGAATAGACCGATTCTGATGAAGCTTCCACAGGCCCACAGCCTCAGGCGTCCACCGCCGTGCTTCACAGCTGACATCAGGATGTTTTATGTTTCTGTCCAGAAGTTTTGATCGTCGTTTGAAAACAGCTTAGAAACATAAAACTCATCAACAATAACTTATTTTAGATTCTTTTACTCCCCACAACAGACCAGGTGGTAGCCATGGCAACAGATAAAACCCTAATCTGTTGACCTCTACTCAACCATCACTGGTTATACTGGAACTCGTACGCCTGATGCTGGAACCTTCAATATCAAATCAATCAATCAATCAATTCAGAAACAAGGCAGTTCAAAGAGCTTTACATTATAAAAACACAAAACTAGAACAGCCAACAACTGAAAGGTGGAAATTCAGCTGGAAACCATGGAAACCATGAAACTGGTTAAACGTTTTAACTTTGTCAGATAAAAGTTTCATCTCATCGTCTGTTTCTGGTTAAATCAGGATCTATCAAAGCTTCCCGTTGGTTCTGGTGGCAGCGCTCTAATCTCACGATTCATGAAGGTGAAATGCTCCCACTAAAATGACGTTAGTGATTCTGGAAGAGAAAACAGCCAAATCTGATGGGAATAAATTCATCAAACATAAGATGCAACCTGAACAGATTTTCGTTGTTTTTTTAACAGTAGTCGAAGATGTTTTCCTCTGAGTGTAGAGCGCCCCCTAGCTGCAGTCTGCAGAGGTTTTCCTACAGTCCAGACATTGGCCCAAAACAAAGATGGCCGATAAGGATCACAGGGATTATAACTATTTCTGAAAGTAATAAAAGCTGAAATGGTCTGAAATATGGAAGGATTTCAAGTGAGAGCTGAACAGAAAACGTTTCTTCTTGAAGGGAGTTTCCCTCATGGATGAACTGTTTGCTTCTGTCCAGTTCAGTTTAACCATGTTCAACTTTCTGGATATTCTTTATCAAATCAGTGATCAATTAATTGAAAATTAAGTTAGTAAATTACTGTAAGTATAGCTGCTGGATCTCTGCATATTCACCAATTCCTGGATTTTTCTGAGGAAAGTTTCTAAATTATTAATGGAAAATTTGTTTATTTGCAGATTTTTTTGTAGATTACATTTAAAATATTCCACATAAAATGCAGCTTGGAAGGTTGAAGCATCTTGGACCGACGCTGACCTGCTATTGGCTGCCGTTTGAAAGCAGCCAATCAGAGCCGTTCATTTATCTTAACCAGATAAAGACTGTTAACTTCTAACTGAGCCAAAATGGCCTCCACTGTGTGTATTGATGCACATTCAGGTATTTTTGGTGTTTGAACTATTAATATAGGCAGTTATGAATGTTTTACAGGAAGATTTTAGATATTATTAGTTTGTGGTTGTGGTTCCTAAATGACTTCAAATTCTGACAAAACTATTTTTTTTTTGTTCCTTAAATGCATCAGAACTGAAACGTTTCACACATTTTAGCTTAATCAATCAGCAGCGCATTTTTCCTGTAATGTAAATATTTCTTAGTTGTTGAATTATAACAAAGTTAATTCAGGTTTTTTGTGTTAAAAAGGAAATCAGGTCTCTGATTCTTCCTTACCAACCATTCTATCCTAAACTTAAAGATTATGACTGATTTATTTTTTTGTATTATTTAAATAATAACTTTGATCATTTATGTGTTGCCCCCTGCTGGGCATAACAAAGAATGCAGGTTTCACTTGAATTTTGTCTTCAAGAGAAGCTACGTTTCTCTTTCCATCACGTCTTTGGTTCTTCTTCAGGTTTTAGTTCAGGTTCTGGACTTTCGGTTCCAAGAGGAACAGTTTTAATGATCTAAAAGCAGATCTATGGAAGCAAGATCTTTGAAGGATTTAGCTGTTGTTTCCAGAAAACTTAACCTGGTCTGCAGATACAAGACGCTAACTTTAAGGTCAAACTGTGGAAATGCAGAAAAACACATGACTGTTTTTTCTGCTGATTGTGATTTTGTGTTTTAAACTGGAAGCTTGAGAACACGATCGGTTCTGCAGCGGCGGCTTAACGGGGGTTTCTCTGCATAACCAGCTGGGTCTGGAGAGAATCAGCTCAGTCTATTACATCACACAAATATTCCTGCTAGAAGGACTCCACCCTGCAGCGCTGTTCCACTTTCAGCAGCATGTGCGTCTATTTAATGGAGAGCAATAAAAAAGACACCAGGTCCAGGCTAACTCCTGCTCTGGCTGCCAGAACCCAACATGGAGGCGTTTCTACCTGGAACCAGTCAGCTTCACTTCCTGTTCCCGCCTCGTCCTGCTCAGACGTAAAAGGAGGAAATGGAGGGATGGGCTCCTGAGGAAAGGAGTCCATCCCGGCTCCTTTCCTCAGACGTTTCTGTTTTTGATTCCCCCTTTGTTTCCTCTCTTTCGGGTTGCAGTCTGCATGGCAACACTCGCAGCCTGACGCGTCCGTCACCCAGAGAGCGAGGCGGGCGGAGCGCAGCGCAACGCCGGAGCTCACAGGCCTCCCATAATTCATCAGCTCTCTGATGACGCTCATTTAGTTCTGCATCTGAATCTTCAGAAACCTTTCAGAGTGCAGGATGATTAAAGAACCTGCTTCACACTGCAGAGGTTTTTATATTTAAGCAAATGAAAAGCAGCAGCATATGAGGAAGGTAAGCTTAGGCAGCGATGAAGACGAGTTTGTGCGATTTGGCGCTGCTCGGCCTCGCTCTGACCTGTCGCTCTGACCTGTCGCTCTGACCTGTCGCTCTGACCTGTCGCCGTGACCCCTGCCAAACACTCACTACGATGTTCCAGCCCGTTTCTTTCTGGTTTTGGCTTCACTTCAAGCACCCGTTACTCACACACACACACACACAAAGAGATTATTCCCCCTCTTTTCTTTTTCCCTCTGACTTTCCCCGGGCAGATCGCCAGGGTTTCGTTTCCTCTCCATCCTCATCCCGAACTCTCAACTCCATTTGGTCGCAAAGAACAGATTTTTTTAGTCAAACTACATTCATTTTCCCACCTATAGGTCAGATCTGCGTGAAGATGATTGCAGTGAGGAGCTGAGAATAAAATAACAAGAGGAGGAAGAAGAAATCTGCACTTGTGTCTGTTAATCCAAAAGACATAAAGCGGTTGGTTGGTCGCTGGGGGAAACACTCAGGTTCAGAGCTGCCTCGTGCAATACCTCTGAGAATCAGACTATAACAAAGTAAAGCACTAAAACACAGCCGGAGGGAGTGATTAGTGTGAACGTGTGTGTGTGTTTGTGTGTACAGCGGAGTGTGAGGGAGCCACGCTCCAGGCGGTGCATTATTAAACAGATTTGTCACTTTGGACTGGCGGCGTTAGGAGCGCGTCGAACCTCCAGTGGAAGATCTGGGGAGAAGGTAACGCTGGGAAATAACTGAAAATGAGATGGAGATGAAAAAAGAAAAAAAAACAGGTGGAAAAATAGCGATAAAGAGAGAAAGTTACATTTCTGGAGGTTTTTCTACTTGGAAAAAGAAGGTTGGCGGGTCAAAGGTTATTAAAATGAATAAATAAATGGTCAAAATGTATAAATTATATGCACACATGTGACCAACACCCCGGATGGGGTCACTGATCATTTTAGTCTGGCAAAAAAACTAGAAAAAAATGAAAGCAAATTATAGATCAATAGTGGAAAAGATTCATTTATATGGAATAAACTGAACTGTAATGATGAGGGTGAAAAACTAAAAGCAATACTTTAAGAGCTTTTCTGCAAGATGAAAATGATATTAAAACATTTCAATCAATTAATAAATATTGAAATTAAATAAAAATTATTCGGTGAAAAGACAGATTCTTTAAGTATAAATATTCATTAATGTCTAAAAAACTGTCTGAATAAGTACAATTAATAAAAATGTTTAAATAAAATAAATGAAACTTTGCAGTGGGGGCCTTTGTGCCCGCGGCCCCCAGCAGTTGGTTACGGCACTGGGAGAGAGAGAAAGGGCAGAAACCATGCAGAGAAGAAGACAATAAAAGCTGCAAACAGAGAAATCAAATGATGAAAACAGAAAAACAAAAATAAAAAAACAATTAACATCTTCAAAAAAAGATTAATTTTCACTAATCAACGCGACTCCAAGGGCAGCCATTAAACACAGTTTAAGGCCTGAATTAAAGCACTTAATGTTGACTTGTGTCCTCACAACATGAGCAACACCTTCACACACAAACACACACACCACTGAGTGTGTTACAGTTGTGTTAGAAATCCCTGCGGCTGCTGTTGACTGAGAAAAATAAAGAAATAAATAAAAACGCAGCTTCTGCGTCTGCAGCGACAGGAAACAACACTTGTTTTAGTCAGAAATAACATTAAAGAGACAGAAAATGTCCTCCATCAGTGGGTGTGTGTGTGTGTGTGGGGGTGGGTGTGTGTGTGATCTGAAAGCCTGCGGAGGGCAATCTCACTTTTGGAGGAAATCAAACCAGACTAACGCTGGAACAGGCAGCGAACGCAGACAACAGGACGAGAACAAAGAGTCCGAGAACAGAAACCTCTCACACACACACACACACACACACACACGCTGCAGAGTGGGAAACCTGCGAACGCAGCGATGTGGCAGATTGGGAGTGAATCAGCAAGGAGACGGAAATATTTCTGTTTATTTACACCTGAAGAAGACGAGCTGAAACCCTCCAGGATGCAGATCAGAAAATCTTCAAACAAATTTTATTTTTGAAAAAAATTTATCATTTATATTTGAAGAAAATATTCCTGTAAGGACGGTTAGTTTTGGTGTCTACATTTCCAGTCTGAGCTGTATAATCATCTCTGACTCCAGAGTTCGGAGGAGATCAGAACTCTTTCCCCGTCGGGCCGCCCTGCCGCCTCCATCGCTCAGACGCTCAATGCCGGATTCTTCTTCCGCCGCTACAAAGGCTGCCTGACGGCGAGCGACTAACGAACACGCCTCCCCTGTTGGACTGACGTCTACGGGCCGAACCCGGCGGTTGAGGAGGCAAAGACGGGAGAAACGACTGAAGCTGTGGATGATTCAGGAATCAAACATGGAGGACGACATCAACCGGTTTATGATCTATCAACCCAAAAAAACGACAGAAATAGCTCATCATCACATGACCGAACTTCATCATCATCCTGTCCTGCGTCAAATTCTGATGCAGGCAGCATCACCCGGGGCTAAAGGTGTGGAGGACACGCTGTCCTCGCCTCCCTGGATGGGAATCAAACTCCACCAGGAGCAGCAGGAGAATTAAAGACCTTCGTCTGAAAATTGACTGATTTGAATCAAAATAAACTCAGATTTCACTGACTCCAAACTGACTCTGAGAATCCTGAGATAAACCTGGAACGACACACACACACACACACACACAGCCGTGTTTTCATGGGGACTTCACGTTGACTTCCATCAACATGGTGGGTCAAAGTTCAAGCCCCAGCCGTGCGCACTGTCCATTCAGAGTGGAGCTGCAGGAGGCGGTGTGTGTGTGAGTGTGTGTGTGTGTGTAGGAATGTGGAGTTCATGTTCGCCTGCTTCTCCTGACTGAGGAAGAGGAGCAGTCACACCCTGCTGATCTTCCTCCCATCATGGCCGTCAGATGACGGGTTCCTGCGTTCCCGTCCTGATTCCTGCTGGATGCCACCATGTTGGCGTTCTGTTCCTGAGCGACGACCCGACGGTGAGCGGCTCTTTATTAAAGCACAGCGACTTGAGAGAGCAGCGGAGGTAAACGAGTCAGATCTGGACTCACACCGTCCCACCTGTTGACGCCTGAATCTGATCATCAATCAGTGATTATCAATCAGTGATTATCCAGGAGTTTGGGGTCAGATGTTTGGGAATGACATCACAACCTCCCTGTTCTCCCCTCAGACTCGTTTCTATTTTGGATTGGAGGATGATGATGGTGGGATGACAAAAGAGGAAAGGAAGCATTGAAGGAGTAATGGGAGGGTCTTTGGGGGTTCGCTCTCTCTCTCCCCGCTCAGCATGTCGGGGGGGAAAATTACTTATTTATCAAACGGGCTGAAATATTCAGACCACCGTTTTTAAATTCATAGGCTGAGATGCTTAATGACGGCGGCAGCTCCCTCACTTTGACTTTAATAGCTGTTTGACAGACATGTTTCACCTTTGACCTCATGCATTTCACAGAGGATCAGCTCTGTTCCAGTGTGTGTGTGTGTGTGTGTGTGTGTGTGTGTGTTGGACTAAACGCTGGAGATGAGATGTAATGTTGTTCAGCAGCAGCCGCTGCGGCAGGCAGCCAGCCATGAGGAAATGTTTCAGGACAAATTCCTGGAGGGGCGGATTGTTTCTGAGAGCGCGCTGGGGGGGGAAGGGGGGGCAACGGGGAGGAGGGGGGGGACTCCTGTTCCCACTTTTGGGCTGAAATGGGAGAAGTTTGGGAATGATGGAGGTGAGGGTTAATGAGATGGACAGAGCGGAAAGCAGCGCAAACCGTGCGTATTTACGCAGCGCAGCCGCGAACTCGTCGCCTGCGCCCCGCGTCCCACCCTTCATTCCTCGGAGCGCCGCGCCGCGCTTCCCTGCTGCTACCGCGCGGCGCGGCATGGAGAGACTCCCGGCCGCTTACCTTAACACGTTCCAGCTTTTCAGAGGGTCCAGGTCTGAAATTATAGAAACCATGGTCGGCTGGCGGGGCTGGCAGCACCGGGAGAGGGCGGGAGGAGGAGCAGCAGAAAAACCACCGAAAGAAAAAAGCGGCGCAAAGGCTGTAAAGTCCGTCTGCGAATGACAGAGAAGGAAGGGATGCGAACCGTCCTGGTTGTTCAGAGGGTGATGAGCGCTGTCACTGCTCTCTCTCTCTCTCTCTCGCTCTCTCTCTCTCTCTCTCTCTCTCTCTCTCTCCGCCCCCTCCTGATCCCAGTCTGCGCGCAGCAGCCGCGGCTCAGAGCTTCCTCTGCTCCGTCCTCCAGAAGCTGGCAGCCGCTGCAGGAAACGCAGCCATGCCCTGCAGCGGCATCAGTCCGATGTTCTAGAAAACTGTTTCTGTGCCGTTTGGTTTTCTCTTGCTTCGGTTTTGTTCGCGTTATGAACGAGGAAACCGCCTGAGATCATCCGCTTCCTTCACTGATAAAATGCTCATTTCAAACTTCTAATTGGTTTCATTACAAAATATGAAACTAAAATACATTTTTCGAGGAGAACTAGAACTCTGTTTAGTTTTTATAATGACCAACAGAGGCGGTTCTTGTGTGAACGGTGCCCTGGGCGGATATCGGCCCCCATTTTGTTTCCAGATGAAGGTTTTAATAATCTCAGACTTTCTTATAAATCCCTGAGGAATAATTCAGTCGTTATATTATTATGAGACCTAAAGCAAATAAACAATAAAATGCTGATTTCTTTGTGCTTCATGAATCTGAAAATCTGTTGATCAATTTTTTCAGATTTGCAACTAAAGGTGACGAATTGAAAAATAAAACTACTATTGCAGTGGATGACCAACTCAACATTGACTGAATATATATAAATATAAATGTGAATAGCTTAAAAATGTATCCACTTGAAAAATCAGAAATATAAATTTTGAAAAAGTTCAACCAGAAAAAGTAGCAATTTCTATTCTGAGCTCAAAATAAAATCAGAACTGTTACCATATATGGGCAGCGACATGGTGGGATGAAGCCGTTCCTAAAGTGTAAGCTAAATCTTTTTTCTATAATTTGGTAATTTTTGAGTTATGATCCATTTAGTCTCCAGAAATCTGTTTAAATCATTTTGAAGCAGCAGCAGGAGCATCAGGATTTCATCTGGCTGAAACCGATTCCTGAAACCAGGCGTATCAATATCGTCTCCATTAAAGGTTTGTGTGTAAATGATTATTCTGCAGATTTATGCAACTCTTTCGTTAGTGTGGATTGATGCGTTTATGATCACTTAGATAATATTTGGTTGCATTTTAATATGTTCACAGAATAAAGTTTTTAGAAATTGTGACTCCAGTTAAACTAAAAGACTTTCTCACTTTAGACTTTCTGGTGGACGATGAAACTTTGACATGAACTGATCAGGTTTTTCTTGTCAATATCAATTTCTAGTTTTCTTTAAAGTCTGATCAGCCAATTTGGGTTTTTGGTTTTGAAAAATTATAACACAAAAGAAAAAAAAACATTTAGTTAATTTCTTGTTTTTATTAAACTCATAAAACTGAATCTAACTGATGCATTTATGGACCTAAAATGTTGGAACTTTTCAGTTTTGGTGCATTTAATTATGTGTAAAAAAACTGATTTTTCAAAAAAAATCATCCAGCAGACTGATTGGTGCATCTCCAAATTAACATCCAACCTTCTTAAACCCATTTCTTCCCTGCAAAGCAATTAAAGAATATTCTATTTATTTTCTCCAACTTTTGCTTCGTTGAGCTGAAAATGACAGAAGTGTCAGAGTGACCACCACACAGAACATCTCCGTGTCTGCAGAGCCGTCAGCGCTCACTTCCTGTCTGACACCGCCACATCCTGTTGATAACTGCCTTTCTTCCCTCGTTCCCTCTCTCTCCTTGACGTGGCAGCAGATGCATCATCTCTGCTGAAGAATGACAAGCAAACAGCCAAGTCCCACCTTCTCTCAGCTCCTCTCGTTTCTCTCTTTGGGGAAAGAGGAAAAGTGTCAGAGTCGTGTCTGTTTCTCATAATCGTCAGAGTCGGATTGTTGGAAAACTGCTGCAGTTTGTTGATCCAAAAGATCCACAATCTGAAGTTTATCAGTAAAAAATGATTTTTTTTATGGAAACAATGAGCTCAGAGGTCATTTATGGGCCAGAAAAGGAGCTGAGAATTTGAGCTCCGCGTTGTTTGCTGAAGACGTAACAGTAATCCAACGCTACAGCCCGGCGCTCAGCATCAGCAGCCATCCTGCACGGGCTTTAAATAGACCCGATTGGACATCTGCTTCACAGAGGAGGAGGAGGAGGAGGAGGAAGGCGATGGCCGACAGCATCTCTGACTCCTTCTCCTCTGTCTGTGCTCATACAGGAATTAAACGTGTACACACCCACAGATCAATGCGAGCTCAGCTCTCGTCTCTGCAGTTGTAATTTGTGTGTGATAATCTCAATGGCAGGCCTGTCGCTTCCGAGCTGGAGTTGTTGCTGCACACTTACAAGTTAGCAATGCATAAAAATGTCTGTGTGCATGGAAGAGCCGGCAGGTGACAGCTCTGAGGGGAAGTTTATTTATAATCCGTACTAATAGAGGAACCTGTTTTCATCTCGCTGTCTGTCGATTTTCCTTCTGTTCTTTTCTTACTTCCTCACTTTATGCAAAGATTCTTATTCAACTCGTCTTAAAAGTCCAGAGGTAAAAGCTGAGGAGGAAAAAATTAAACTGGTTCGTCTACAAACATCCATCTGGGTTCGGTTGAAGTGAACTCTGGTTCGATTCAAATGCATATATGAACATCAAGCGGACCAGAGACCGCTCCAAAAGCAGGAAGTGGACTACAGCGCAGGGCATTCTGGGTAAATCCAGCCAAAGCTAACATGCTAGCCTAGCGCTAGCAGCAGAAATGTCTCCTGGTCTTTAGCCAAAGACTAAAGAGAAATCCTCCAACACTAAAATCTGATCCTCCATCTTGTTTCCATCTGGT
>CAEFZY010013476.1:0-21384 GCA_903066815.1 Brachyrhaphis roseni
TTTTTTTTTTTTTAATTAATATGGCAAAAATTGGTCGGGACTATTTTATATCCCTTGAATATTGGTCGTGACATGTCACGACTGTCCATACCCAAACCTACGCCCATGGTTGAGAGTGCACCTTAAACGCTAAGAATTTTAGCTAAGAAGCAAGTGACGAAATTGTTTGCATATTTGCTAACAGGACAGGGAAAGATAGACCAAATCTCACTCTGATTATGCACATATTGACATGTGTTGGCGAGGCAGAGTCAAGTTCCTGATTTCAAACACATGCTTGTCACAGCTGTGTGTGCTTCTCCCACAGGACCTTCAAATGTCTCACAACACATCAAACTTTAAGCAAAGTTTGACAACCTTTCCCAGAACATACCTGTAACACCAGTTTGAACTTTGCGCAGTGATTGCCACCTCGGTGCTTTTAAAGCGTGTTTGCACTCTTTTTAGAAGGAGGCTAATTGGAACTGTGCATGGCCCCCAGATGTCTCAGGATCCCCTTCAGCAGTCACTCGCGCACTCCCTCTAATGCACATTCAATCCTGCGTACACTCACACTCGTTCACATGCTCACATTCGCATACATCACCTCTCACAGATGTTTTTTTCCCTTTCTGTTGCCCCCTTTTCCTCCTTTCTTTTCCCCCTCCTCCCACATCACCTTTTCAAACCACACAAAATGGCTGTAAACACAGGCTGTCAGCAGGGATAGAGGAATGCCTCAGAGGCTTAGACAGCCTTTTGGTGCTGCGTGACAGACAGCCCTCCTTGTGCTTGACAGGTCCTTGGGTCTCGCTGCCTGGCTGCGCTGTGGTGGTCTCTACGTGGCTTTGGCAATTTCCCATTACGAGGATAAGGGGGATGGGTTGAAATGCATGCAAGAGATGCGACGGTCTGGGTTGTGAGTCACTAAGTTGGTTTGGGGGGAAGGGACCCGGGGGAACCAAAAAAAAAAAGAAAAACTGCTGTGAACTTACTCTAAAATGTGATTTTACTATCCCACAATCTCTGCAAACATTTATACACCTTTCCACTATGTGGTTTTTACAAAAACTGTTCTTTGCATGTTTGTTAACAGTATAGTATGAGACGGATAAATCGGTTTCCTGTTCCTTCTCCTGCGATTTGCTGAAATGCCCCGCTCCCAATCAGAAACAACCAATCAGAGCCAAGGAGAAGGTCTTAATGCTGTCAATCACGATGGTGTGCTGAACTTGAGTTAATAAATTCAAATATTTAGCAAATGCAGGAGAAAATTGCAAAAAATACTTACGTGACTTAAACTACTGACTTTTATTGCATAAAAAGATGCAAATAGATCCGTAGCACATTTTTCTTACTAATACTTTTAAAAAAAAATTATATTATACATGCTGTATTCTCCATTTCACAATCACACAGTACTGTGTGTTGTATATAACTGTATACAGTTTCAATCACATTTGTAATGTTAACATAGCATAATGTGGGGTAGAGTATAGAGTATGAAAACCTTTGGCACTTTGCTTTTTTTTATTCTTTCTTGTTGTTGCTCAACCAACAAATAAGTGCATCTGTTTGCCTTTTTGCTGCATGGAAGCCATTTATACTACTCATATGGATAATTCATCACTTTCCTGTCAGCACGTCTTGATAAATTACCGCTCTGGATCCAGAAAGATAGCGTTCCAACCAAATTATCAGCGCCTGAGATTTGCATTTCCTGTTGGCTCCAGACCCGAGGACTTGTGTCAAGACATTTTTAAGAAAAGCAAATCTGGATTTTGTAAACATTTGCAGCTTGTGCAACTCTTAACACCTGTCTGTGAATGTGTGCAGAGTTAACACTTCGTCACTGGAACCTCTGGCTTGAATAACAATTATGAAAACTAAACCAGGTTTCAACAAAGAGGCATTACTACCATGTTTTGGAAGTGTTTAGTTGTTTATAATTGTTCTGAGTCTTTCATTTTTTTTATCTTTAAGAAAAGCCTATTGTGACATGTAATTCTGCTGAGACTTAAACCTGATATTACCTTAGATTAAATGCCTAACAGCAGATGCATCAACTAATTTCTGTTTCTGTTTTCAATTTGCATTATGGAAATTAGAGCTGCACTAATCACGGGTTTGTGGCCTATCTCTGATCTCCAGTTTTGAAAAACAGAAAAACTGGTCATAACTGTTCATTCCAATTATGACCAGTTCTGGTCTCGTTTCAAACATTTTTAAATTATCCCTAAAAGTAGAAGTTTTACCACGGTTTTAAAAACCAGAAAGAAAATGGTGTAGGAGTTGACATTTTAGTCAACTTACTTTAGCAATTTGTTTAAAGTGGCTATCATAACTAAAACAACAGTTTCAATATATATTACTATATACTATATATATTACTAACCTGAACACTGACAGACATGTTTAGATGCTTTCTTAAGGGGATTTTGTCCATTTCAAATATGATGAAACACTAAAAGGAATTAAATTTTTTTTTGCATAATCTGGCAAAAAATTAAGAAGAACCAGCAGAACTAAAAGCTGACAAGAAGGTGCTGTTGTGTTTTCCCACATTGCCCATCAGTTTGCTTGCTTCAACTGAGCAAGAGAAGAGAGCTCCTGATGTTGAGCCAGTAATAAGTTTTGTTCCTCTTGTTATCACAACTCTAGAGTTTCCTTATCACAGTGACACTGCCCACCACCTGCGTGCGCGGGCGGCGGGCTACGTACCCAGACAGACGCCGTCTTGTCCTGCATTCTTTCAGCAAACAGGACCCTCTGATATCCGAGTCACTCAGGAGGGGATTTGGTTACACACAAAGGGAAATGCGCCCGCTGTGAATTGCCTGCGAGGGCACCTCTTTTGGACTGAAGTTGCTTAACGGGTACACTGTAAACAATAGCTAAAAGAGGATTTGAGGTAAAATATTGGTTTTAGGCGGTTACTTTGATTTGACTTTCCAAGCTGTGCTTATCACAATTTCTGATGATATTGACAAGAGTGACAGCCATTGCTATTTACCTGTTTGTGTGTTTTTGCATGCAGTATTGCAAACATGGGATGTGCATAAACAAGGAGTTGGACATTCAGCCTGTGAATGGAGAGTGGGGTCTTTGGGGGCCCTACAGCGTTTGCTCCAGGTCGTGTGGTGGAGGAACGAGGAGCACCACCAGAGACTGCAACAAACCTGAGTAAGAAAGAAACCCTTATGCGCATTAAAGTAATCTTATATCAATACATGTCAACAACGATCTGAAGGAAAAACATGAGAAACAGGTTCAGCACAGTGGCGTTTCTGGGATTTTTTTATCCTTCAACGTTGTAGGCCCAGAAACGGCGGGAGATTCTGCGTGGGCCGCAGGATGAAGTTCCGCTCCTGCAACACTGAGCCGTGTCCACGGGAAAGGAAGGACTTCCGGGAAGAGCAGTGCTCTCAGTTTGATGGCAAGCACTTTAATATCAACGGTCTACCTCCCGCCGTCAGATGGGTCCCCAAATACAGTGGCAGTGAGTACACTCACAGAGCAAGAGACGTTGGGCAAATGCCGCAAATTTGAAATCAAACACTGCAGTCAGTTAATTTAAATACTAGATATTGTCACTTTGAAATCAAATTTTGGTGTGCATGGAAAAAGCTGCTGTTGTTCTTTTCCACCGTCTTCTGTCTGTCATTTGCACATCATGGTGCATTGAAATTCCTTCAAGGATTTTGCTTCTTTGTATTAACCTTGATTTTTATAAGTTGGCATAGGCCGTGATAGAATAGAAGGAAATAGATGTACTTTAACAATCTCAGACGTTTTAAACAAAATGTAGAAATTAGCGGAAATGCTTTAAATTATTATTACTTTATCTAAGGATACATTCACACAGCAGATCTTGATGCTGAATTTCAATACTTTGCTGCAACCACAACTAGACATTTGAGTGAACGGTTTATGACCCCAAAGCAACCCACATGTGCCAAGGAAGACCATAGGCGTCACCGTTTATGGAAGTTAAAATGGACGCCACTATCAATGTTTTTAAGCCATGGGAACCAACAGTATTATCACAGATCATAACAAGACAATAATCGAATTAATAAAAAGAAAGCACAACTAATAGTAATGAACTTTTGTGGAGCATTCTGTGCAACTTCTATATAAAAGTCTGTTTGGATGCGTAGTCAGGCCTTGAGCGGTGGGATTGTGATGTGGTGCGCTTCAATGACACAAAAGTTGGTTGTCCACCAAAGTGTCCACAAATGGGAGCTGATCATCTTGACTGTTCTTCTCGTGAGCTTGGGTTGTTTTCCTGCTTGTGAACCTCTAAAAATGCTTGAAGGCACAAAAGAATCAGATACTAAAAGCTGACATTTGTCTTTTGAGAATCTGCTATCCATTAAGTGCTTCTCTTCCGCTGTGCTCTCCTGACATGGCACCGATTCTACTATCTGCCCTGTGAGTGATGCGAGAAAACATCAAGTTGGTAACCAGAAGTGCTGTAAAAGCCGCATGCGGCCCTTTCAAACCAGCCCCCCCCTCCCCCGACAGCTGCAACCCCACGCAGCTGCACCTCAGACAAGATGGACAACCCACAAGATTACCATCTGGTAAATTTACTGGAGATGATTCACTCGTTTAATTGAGACCATACAGGCAAAGAAGACAACCCCAGGAGACGGCACTGTGTCAGATAAAACTTGACTTTCATCCAAGAGCTAAACAAAGATGTGGCTTAGAGGACTCTGCTGATGTTTGCAGAAAAAAGGTGTTATGAATTTGTGATCGCACAACTCACCCCCAGGTCTTTGCATTATGGTCTGTGTTTGCAATTAGCTCAATTAGTCACAGTCTAACATTTCCCCTTCCTCTTTCTGTTCAGTACTAATGAAGGATCGCTGTAAGCTCTTTTGCCGGGTCGCTGGCACTATGGCTTACTATCAGCTGAAGGACCGCGTGGTGGACGGCACTCCGTGTGGTCCAGACACTTACGACATCTGTGTTCAAGGCCTCTGCAGGGTAGATCTGCATATTTATTTTCTTGCTGTAATACTTCTTATGTCAGAAGTATTATGTTGTAGTTGCAGAAAAGCCAGCGTTTGCAAGCTAACGATGTGTTTACATCCAGTTGAGTAACTTTTTAGTTAACCATTTCTTGGTTGCAATCATTAATGAAGCTGCACTGAACAGAGTTTTGTGACAGATTTTCCATCTGCGGTTTTTGCAAAACTTTGACTCGCTGACACTGATTTTAGACAATTCAGATTATTTTCTACACTCAACAGCGTTTAAATATATTTTTACCCATTGTACCTGACACGACAATGTGCGAGAGATACGTTTATAGTGGATGGTTTTACAATTATCTTAGTTTTTACTAATTTATCATTAGTAATTGTAAACAACAGTCTCTGTTTCTTCCCTAGATTAAATATTCCCAGAATCCCTCAATCTAGCATATTCCATCACTGTGAGGTTGAACTCTCAGAGAGATGAAACAAAGTAGCTTTGCTGTGATGTGATTAGCCTTCATGTTATCTGACGATCGTTTGTTCTCTCTCTTTAAATAGCATCCACACAATAAATAAAAAGTTTATTTTTAAATGTATTTATATGGGTTCTGTGCTTCCTCAAGCTTCATTTTTAAAAACCTTAATGTCATTGAAAAAGTTCTACCTCCTTCATTTTAAAGAGAGTTATTGTTACAGCTCATCTATGAGGCATTCACTAAATGGAAAAAGATCATTTTTTTTTTTTTTAGTTGCGACCTGGCCAAACTTCAATCAGTGCCAATCACAAAAAAAAGTCCAATTTCATTCATAAATCTGTTTTTATCAAAGCTCAAGTGTTTTTGGTAACATATAAGTAAATCTAACTTTAACAGTGAGTATTGCATATATTCAGCTGACATATTTAATGCATTCTGTTTTCTTTTTTGTTTATGAAAATGCCATGACATCTGATATAAATCGTCTTGTCCTCTTGTCTTTTTAGCAAGCAGGCTGCGACCATGTTCTCAACTCAAAGGCAAGGAATGACAAATGTGGAGTGTGTGGTGGGGACAACTCCTCATGTAAAACTCTGGTGGGGACCTTCAACGACGCCCAGTATGGTAAGCACCGCTGCTCAGATTACCATCATCTCTTAAAGCTGTGTTGCTCTTGAGCGTACACCATATCGTGTCAGCAGCTTCAGCAAGATAAATGGGGATGCACAGTAAACAAATAAGGGCCAAGGCAGATTTCCAATTCCTCTTTGTCACTGTGTTGACAGGACAGACCACATGGCTGTGTTTGACGCTGATTTCTTGTCTGGTTATGTTTATTCACATCATATGCATGTTTTTGACAAATTTGGGAAAATGCCCAATCAAAGCCAATCTCCTCCAAAGCTTTAGAAAACGATGAACCCACCTCAGCGCGTCATTTTGCTTCAACAGCAACAATCGTGCAGCATGAGCCAGCTGCTGACTCCGTCCAATTCTGTCGAGGTCTGGGCAACAGCATAGCTGAAGCATTAGCAAATAACAAACAGCCCTGGGTTTTCCTCTTGCTTACTCCTGCAAGTTTGACACTAAGCATTTGCATCTCTATCTTGAAACTTTCATTCTGCTCTCTCTTTCTTGGCTGCTTGGAGGCGAAAAGATAGAAGACTGAATTCAACCAAACCAGCTGTTGACGTCAGTCCTGGAAATCTGGCTTAACTTTAAAAAGGGGGAAACAAGTGGGAGTGCAGCCCAGGCAGGATTTCCTTCTGCTTCATGGATCTGGGCTTGTCTCACTGTCAACTCCTCCTTCTTGTTTCTTTTGTTAGATGCCTCTTAATGTCTTATTTGTGGACTATTTACCTTTCTTTATTTAGTCTTCATGACTCTGTTCCTAGCTTGATAAAAAACAGTAATGAGGATTACCCAACATCCTCATGATGCCCCAACAGTGAAGTTTGGACTTTTAGGTGTGACCCTTGAAAGAATTGGACAAAAATAAATGTGTTCATTTGGTACCAAAGATTTATAAGGTAACTTTATTTTATTAGTCTTTTCTCCAGCTGTATGGAGCATAGAATAGCCCAGAGCTTCCCCTCCCTCACCTGTTGCTGCAAATATTGTCAGATGACTGAAAAAAGGCTACGACACACTTTCTTTGTCAACAAAATGGCAAATTTTACTGCCTAAAAACATTTCTAATTGAGAAAAGCACAGAGTCATGGAGTGTAAACCTCAAGCTTTCAGATTGTGATGTTCTATGATCTACACTTATGACTCTTATGAAGATAATAGCACTACAACTACGATGTATGAAACATCACAAAGAGCAGAATAGCATAAAGGTAGATTATTCTTTGCAATAACCGTCTCAAAGCTACTAAACTGATATTTGTTGAGATCAGTTAATGACAACAAGCCTTAAACTTTAAACATCTTCTATGCTATTTTTAGAGGGAATATGAATTATTATAGCCATAAGAAAAAATCAAGGAGAATGCAGTAATGTGTGATTTTTATTTGTGAAAAAATAGGTGTCCTTATAATGGTATACATAAAATGTTTGTGTTCTTTTTTTTTTGCACTGACACAAACTATTGTGACACAGGTAAATCATAATTTAATTTTCTGGGAACATTATGAAATCTGATGAGAGGTAGATAAGGAAACTGCTGCCCCCGAGTGGCTCAAGGTGCTAGCTTAAACTTTGACTTAAGATCACTTTATACTGATTTACTTCCCTAGCTTATTTAGCACAAATTGCAATGACAGAAATTAAATTAAATCTCTTCAATGTCATGAAAATTTAATTCATGCCAATGCCAATTTATGACTGAATCAAAGGTTTAAAAAAAAAAAAAAAAAAAAGCCACATTGTTGCTAAACGCTTAGCAAAAAGTCAACTTTGTAAAGACTAAAATGAAAAATAGCACCAAAAATGTCATGAAAAAAAAAGAAAACTGTTAGGCAGAAGTTTCTAAATCAGCATTATTAAGTATAAAACTTTCTGAATTAAAACTTAAGATAGGTTCATATATATGATGGAACAGGGTAAATTACTCTTGTTACAACATGGAGTTTACTGCATAGTCATCACCAAATGGCACAATGGACTCAGGTGATAGGAAATTACATTAGAACAAAAACACTTGTGTACAAACAAAATGTCTCACTTCCACATAAACTAAAGGTCTGGTGCATTTTTGGTTGAAACATGTTCTTTATTCTGTGAAGTTATGCTGCGTTTTATTTACCTCAGAAGTCGGAACAGCATTCTAATTAACACGCAACAACGTCGGAGGAGTCAGACTTTTAACATGCCGATGCCCAAGCAGATATTATTCCTCTTACAAACATTGTTTTACGTTTTTACTTTCCATAAGCAAACACAAACATAATTTGAGGCAGGTGCTTCATGCAACATTCATTTTACAAGTGTGTCTTGTAAAATAAACATGTTTTCACTTCAATTTTACTGCTGCTGGTGGGTGGAGCAGCCCATATTGAAATGCAAAGTCGACCTTTCGAATCGTAACTGTGTGTAGTTTTAGTTTCTCAGGCTTTCCGAGCGGGAAGTCTACAGTTGTTTTTTTTTTTTAACTTCTGACTACTAATGCATCGCACCGATACTCGCCGTGGGTGAGGTTTCCAGAAGTTGTACATAAGAGTTGGAGTGCTTCATATTGACAATGCAATGTAACTGTCATTCTATATTATAATCTTCCTATGTACATTTTAGTTGTCACCACTTGGCTTTCAATGAATTGCTCTCTTTGTCTTTATTTGTCTTAAACACACACTCCCTTGTTTTCTGTGTCAGGCTATCACCATACAACAAAACAGGAGCCATAATTACAGGCCAAAATAGAAAGGCCAGGGAGTAATTACAGATCATTTTGTGAACAGCCCTCTGGAACTAAAAACAAGTTCTCATGCAGATTATTTGAGGTGACAGTTTTCATATTTCTCCAAGTGTGACATTGAAATCCCCAGTAGAGGGACCTGGGATTCCCTGAATGGAGTTTATTATAGCATAGTGAAGCTATTACGAAAGTCAAGTCAGAATTTTTGTTGTTGATGCTGTAGCAGCTACTTTATTCCTTTTTGAGACTTCTTACAATATGTGCAGCTTTCCATGTTTACTGTCTGACATTTTTCTCCATGCATTTGTTTTGTTGTTGTTTTTTTTGGTCAGGTTATAACACAGTTGTGCGGATTCCAGCTGGAGCCACCAATATTGACATCAAACAGGTTAGCTACTCTGGAAAACCAGAAGATGACAACTACCTCGGTGAGTGGGCTTTGTGTATGTCCATGGAATTAAAAATGTTAATAGACGACAACAGAAAATTCAAAATACAGCTTTCAGGTGATGATTTCATTTATTAATGAAAACAACTATCCAAGGCAACCTGGCCCCCGTTAGCCCCAGCCTAACCCAACGCCTTGTTAAAACATAATTTACTTTGACTGACCACATTTGGTTCATTTTTCTGTGTCAAATTCATATTTGATTACAGCCAGACCTGGAAAATCACTCAAATCACTCAAATCGAACCAGTCTGATAGAATGAATTAAACAAAAAGATGTCAAGAAACATCTCATCATGCCCTGATCTAAAAAAATAAAATAAGTAAAATAAAAACAAAACAGAAATGTTGAAAAGTTCCTAATATGAATCAGTCTTTAAAGGAATCACAGGAGGTGATCCAGTGAATTGGTCATAAACAGAAAAATCCTGTAATAGTGGCAGGAAGTTGTTGGCCGACCCAAAAACACTCCAAAAGAGCATCAATGACTTGGGGTCAGTAAAAACCCATTAGACACTAAAGAACTGCAGAGCTCACTTGCGTTTGTTTAGGTCAAAGTTCATGATTTAAGAAAAAATTAGATTTAAGGTAATGTTCTTAGAAAAAGAGTGGAGCATCTAGCTCATTTTTTCCTCACTTGTCTCATATACTGACATAATGACAGTTATGTATGTGGCAGTAAGTGTCAATTTTAACAAATTATGTAAAAAAGTGGTTACCTATCTAAGCTTTAAGCAAAAATATGTAGGTGAGACAGCACTCACAATGGTCAATGCTATTATTCTTTTTAGAACCACATTTTAAAACCATTTCTCACTTTTTGACCCTGATCTGGAAAGGCTGTTGTTTGTAATAAACGAAAATGGAAAAGAGGCCAAACTGGTGTCCAAACACTTCAAACAAATCTGCAATTTTCATTGAGCTTAGACAACATGGGATTTCAAGAAGGGTGTTCATCCATCTGGGTTGGTTGAGGTTTTGTTAGGAATGAAGTGTCAGCCATGTGAACGATAAACGAGGCTTTAATAAGTGCTAATTGGAAGCATGTGCAACCCAGGCTGTGTGAAAGCTGATATACGGACATAAGGATATGTTGATCTTTGTGCGTCTGTGTATGTTTGTTTTTAAGCAAGAGACTGATGGAAAGAAAGGTAAAACCAAAATTTGGCAAAAGATCTTGAAAAGTATATTTATTCATATAATAACCACAATATTTTTCAAAAATTATCGTCAGTTTTAGTGTCTCTTCTGTTGGATATTACAGAAAAAAAAACACCTGTCCAAATATCTATTTATAAATCTATAAAAGTTCTGAATAAATCAGTATTCCTGATTGAAAAGTTTGTTTCTCAACAAAACAAGCAAGGCATGATGTAAATTCAGCATCTACAAAGTTCGTAGTGCTGTAAATGACCAGCACTAAGAGAAGTGCTTTAGTTATGCATAAAAACGTAGCTTTTTCCTAATTTGGCCTCAATCATTCTTGCTCATGTGTTTAACTATTCTGTCTCTTTTTCTTTCCTCCGTTAGTCTAAATAAAACATTTCTTATTTTATGTTATTCTTAAACCTTTATACACTTGAAAACATCTAGGCCAAATTAGTTAAGTGTTCTTTGGAAAATAGTGTTTCACATCTGGTGTCTGTCAGGCATGAAGAAAGATTACAGCTGTTTATGTCTTTGTAGTATGTAGTCCATGTATGCGACACGTTAGCCGTAACAAGTGGAGATCATTGTCAGTTATAATTGGTTTGCTGGAATGCACCAATATGCGAATTAGAGGATAAACAAAGTTTTATCTGGAGGAATAATCACACTCATTCAGTTTGGTGAATACCATTGGATTGGAATTAACTCCAGGTTTCTTGGAAAATATATATTTCACTGTAGAGGATTTGGCCATAGAGGAGTTGGTTGGTTGCTTACACATGAACATTTATGTATTCATTTGTATTTGCAGTTAGTGGAAAGACTTTGTTTACATTGCAGTGCCAGTATTTGAGGGGAGTCATGCAGCGTATCTCCAACTAACTCAAATTTGCCTGTAGCAATGACTTTGACAAGCATTCAAATATATATACAGTATATACATTATATTCCACATCCTGTAAAAAAACATTTAATTTGGGTCTTGTTTTGTTTTAATTTACATCGCCACACATAACTCATAAGAGTTTCAGCTGCAACTGCAGCAAATGGTGGATTTACAAAGTATTGATTCTGGGGGGCATTTCTTAAGTTAATTTTATTTTATGTTCATTTTATGTTAATCATTTGAAAGCAATTTACAGCACCCACTACAATTCAAAATTGTGTACTTTTTTGGGTTGGTATATCTCATTAAATTCAAATAAAATGCATAAAAGTTTGTTTACATAGCAAATTTTGAAAAAAGTTACATTTGTATGAGTACTTTTCACAGCATTACTTTAATTTGAGAAGAATTCTTTTCTTTGTGCAAAAATAACCTTTCCTCATCAATCTGCTTCATTTCTTCAGCTTTGTCTGACGGACAGTCCAACTTCCTCCTGAATGGGAACTTTGTGGTGGCCATGTTCAAAAGGGAAATCACCTTCAAGGGAACGGTCATCGAGTACAGCGGCTCGGATACAAAAGTTGAGCGCATCAACTGCACGGACCGCATCGAGGAGGAGCTCATTTTACAGGTACTAAAAACGTTTGCATTTTTGTTTTATTTACCAAGTCAGTTTTGATAGAGCCTTATTTTTAACATAAACCTCTGCAGAAGGTTCGCTTTTGTAATCCCTCTATTTAAAGGTATGACGTCTCAGTGTGGACACCATTGTTTTGGCAGGTCTTGTGCGTGGGAAACCTTTACAACCCAGATGTGCGTTACTCCTTCAACATACCCATCGAGGAGCAAAGGGAGCAGTTTGTGTGGGATCCCTCGGGCTCCTGGCTTGAATGCAGCCGCCTTTGTCAAGGTAAGACCTCACTGTGCTGTGCAGACTACTGTTAGTGGTGTGTGGACGGTGCGGTCAGGGCGATGCACACCTTTACTTTCTCATCACATTTATCACTTGCATGAATGCCAGAAAATCTGTTTCCTACATCAGAGGTCACCAGTCTCTTGTTTCCTTGGGGTTGGTTTTTATTTATCTGCCAGTTCACACGCTTATCTTCCTGGTTGCTTATCTTCCTACTTGACAAGCACATTTACAGAAGCAGGTGAAGGCTGCTGGTATTTCAGGATAAAGTTGGTCTAATGGTCTGATTGTGGATACCAAGTAGATGATAATGCGCTGCATCTTAGCACCAAATGACCCATGGGGCGGTACGGGCTCTCAGCTTGGTGGTTGGGAACCTCTGTGATCTATGGCTTAAGGCAAACTGGACCTGTTATTTATGGCTTTCTTCTTGACTCTTTTCCATTAAGGGCAGATTTCTGGAATTCATCTTTTGAAAGATTCTCTTACCAGCATTGTTGATCTTTGTAACTCCTCTGGAGTTACTCTGGACATCATGGCTGCTTCTCAGATTATTGCTCTTTTTCTCTGTTGTCGTTTGCTGGTTTACATTGACTGCCAGGTCTTTGTAAGTGTGAAACTGCCATGCACTGTGTAACCATAGAGTCTCCCATTTGATCTAAGTGCAAAGTGGAATAATGTAAGGACATTTGTGTGGGTTCTCGGACAAAACACAGAATACAGTTACAAGGAGCTATCTAATGCCAGCCTTCATTTTCGTCCTGTGTTCAGGTGAGAGACGACGGAAGGCAGTGTGCGTTCGGGACAGCGATCACCTTGAAGTATCCGATCAACGCTGTGAACATTTACCTCGCCCCATTGCTTTTACTGAGCTCTGCAACACTGACTGCGAAGTCAGGTGGGAATTCAGGAACCAACACAACCAAGATACGAATATGCACCCCTTAAGTTTACTCAAACATCTTTTACTCTATAGATGGCACGTCGTTGGAAAGAGTGAGTGTTCGGCGAAATGCGGCCCCGGCTACCGCAGCCTGGATGTTCAGTGTATGAAGTATAGCCAGACGAAGAGTCGGAGCGAGAGGATGGAGGCTAGCGTCTGTGGCGACTTCGCCAAACCTCAGACGAGGGAGAACTGCCACGGGGATTGTCTGCTTAAGAGCTGGCAGTACAGCGCATGGTCGCAGGTAATGTCTGCAGAAAAATAACTGTTGCAAGTTTGACCCTTATTGCCAAAATGGCACTAAAAAGTTCTGTTGTGCAGTGCTCTAAGACATGTGGACATGGGATTCGTAGCAGAGAGTCTTACTGTATGAACAACCTGGGCCGGCGGTTGGTGGACAGAGAGTGCAGCGACTTTGAGAGGGTGGTGACCGAGTCCTGCAACGACCAGCCGTGTCCAAAGTGGGCAGTCAGTGAGTGGAGCGAGGTAGGCTCACAAATACACGCTAAAAGCATGAATAATTTGTAAACAGTTCTCCATTTGCATTCTAGTAAGCCTTGTGAAATGCCGATTAATAACTGCAACTACAGTTTTGCGAATTCAAGTTTGGCAAGAGAGTGCAACAAATCTAACTCATGTTTTTTTATTCCACATTCAGTAAAATAAGCATGGCTGTCAAAAATAAAACGATATTTGTAAATTGTACTGTTTCAGGCGTGGAATGTTTGATTTTATCTCTATACACCAGATAGAAATGATAATTTCATCCTCTCTTTTCCTAAATGCCCAAACACCACCAGTGTCTGGTGACTTGTGGGAAAGGAATGAGGCACCGCCAAGTGTCCTGCACTACGGGAGCCGGGGAGGAAAAGCTGAGCGAACATTTCTGTGACACATCCAGTAAACCTTCCACTGTGGGGAGCTGCAAACTCCCCGAGTGCGCAACGTGGCAGGTCGGCGTCTGGGGAGCGGTGAGTTCAATACACACTCTCACAGATGTACTGTAAATAATTCTTGAACAATACCTGATACGCATGCTAGATTGGTTAAAATAACCACATTTTTAAAAAATGGCTCAACTTATGTAGGTTAGAAATGAAAAGTACAAGAACCACATAAACACTTTGAGTCAATAAATTAGTGTTGGGCAAACAAATTTGATTAATTGTGCTTAGGAGAACTTATTTTGGTTGCACTGCATAAGGTAAACCTGTTATTTTCTGCATTTTACTGGTTACTTCCCCAGAAATAGTAAATGGTAAACTGACATTTGTATGATCTCACTAGTTACTTTGCTGGAACTTTCCTTGACAGATCTTTTCTTTTCTCACGCATGCAATTCCTTTCTTACTGACGATTCCAACTTTGGATTCAGGTATTACAGCGAATTCAGCAAACAACTCAAACATCTATGAATGGATGTCATTGTATAGTTTATACATGCAATTCCTCCCCACAATGTTTATATGAAATAAGATATTTGCAAGGCTGGAGGATATCTTCCCTTCTTTGCTTGTGTGATTATAAATTGCTGGTCAAATAAACCCATCTCAGCACTTCCTTTTACTCTCGTGGTGTTTCTAATCATAGTCGGATGGTTGTGTAAGTGAAGAGGCAGTTAGGTGAAGGGTCAGGTTGACTCTGTGGGTGAACTTACGTTTCTGTATATAAGTGAATGTCAAAGTGTTAATCAGCTTTTCCCTTGACAGAAGTTGACTGACCTCAACAAAGAGAGGGCTTCAACTATCTTGCACTTTTTTTCCTCTTGTCTTTTTTAATTTGTGTCTAAGCATGTGTGTGGTTTTGTGTTTCAGTGTGCAGTGACCTGCGGACATGGGTACCAGATGAGGGCTGTGAGATGCGTCTTAGGCGACTACGGAGACTCAGTAGATGACAGAGAGTGCAACGCTGCAGCGAGGCCGAGAGACAGTCAGGTAGGGCTAAAAAGACATTTTAAAAAAGCAACCAATTAAGCAAACTGCTTACACACTAAAGAGTGTAGACTTTATTTGTATGTATTTCAGTGACAAAATGCAGTTTGTTCTTTAAAACAATACATTCTATGGTAATTATACCAACTGTCTTCTTACATGTGTAAATATAAACTTTTTTCAATGTACATTGGGTCTCTCTTGTTGTGTAAAGATATATATATTTTTAATCTTTTCTTACTTATACATAAATTTACATTCATATTACTTTTTTGCTCTGGTACCAGTTAGAGCATTCTTACCGAGGAACCTTTTTTGTTTGGTTGGTGCAAATTCTAGCAAGAATAATCTGGATTTCTAATTTTTTTTTTAAATTTGGGAGATACTTCCGGACAATATTTTAGTCTCTTATTCTAATCCTCTTGTAACCTGTGGTCATTTTTATTTTTGTAGGACTGTGAGATGCCTGCATGTCCACGGACCTCTGCATCTGAAATTACACCTCGCCCTGACAACACTGTTCAGCTTTTGACTCAGTGGAGATTCGGCTCCTGGACTTCTGTAAGAACTGATGGGTTTGGTGTTTTATATGTGGTGCCTATCCAAATGACTTGACGTGTTTTCCATTTTTCCCAGATAAAACTTCTTCTACGTGGCTATTATCTTTTTTTACGGTTTGGTGCTTTTGTAGCTTCACCTTCTTTCTCACACAAATAAAAAATGCAGACACACACATGCTCCGGGGTCTGGGCTTGGAGGCCCCTCCACCTCCCTAATAGTTTGCATTGTTACATAAATGAAAAGCAGATCTCATTTCAACATGACTGTACAATTTCTACAGTTGAACCGTCTCCGTCAGTCTGAAAGTTGATGTGAGCTCATATGCCAAGCAGGCCTCAACCAGACACCTTCAGACAGACACACACATGCACGCAGATTCTCTCACATCCAAAGGAGAAACACTTTCTTGCTCCTTAACGAATCATTGTAGGTTGTATCACATGTTCATCAATCAGACGGTGAGGTTGCTCTCGGTGCCACGTGCCACATCGGTGCTTCTCTGGAATTTACAATATTGTATAACACATCAATTCACAACAAACAATTTATCTCAAGGATTTAGATTTGTTAACTTTCATAGTCATGGCTATGTAATTCTAATTATTATTTCAGTGATTTGATGCCAGACTCCAATCCGATGTAAAATTGTTGATGAAAGTTGTAGTTTGCAGACATTACACATCTAATCTAATTAACCTTAAACTAGTTTGTAGATAATAGTTTACAATAAAATAACAATCCCTAAATATACAAAGATGGCAGACACATTTACCGCTAGAGACGTGTAAAAGATGGTTGTGTTGTATCTTAACTCAAGGGGGCCGAGTCACACAGATACACACCACAATCGTGAGACATGTATTTGTTGGTTAATCAAATAAAACCCCAATAAATACAATGAGTTTGTTGTATGAATACTTTTGCAGCTGTATGAGCGATCTTAAAAGGTCAAGGTTTTTGACTTCAGTTTGTGTGGCGCTTAACATAATCAGTTATCCAAGCATGTTTCTCATACCGTTAAATTCTTTCTTTACAAATTCCTGTAAAAAAAAAAAAAAAAACAGTTTTCTTTTCGATTAGAGTTGAAAACACTAAATTTTTAATCAAGTGTTTTACCTTTTTCCTAATTCTCAGAAGCTTAAAATTTGTGCATTTTCTAATTAATCACTGTCTTTTTTTTTTTCATCTTTTTTTGCGCAGTGCTCTGTGTCCTGTGGCAAGGGGAAGCGTGCGCGTTACGTCAGCTGCAGAGACGCTCAGGGCGGAGTGGCTGACGAATCGTACTGCGCTCACCTGCCTCGCCCCCCGGAGTTCTCCACCTGTTTCAGCCCCTGTGGTCAGTGGCACGCCGGAGAATGGTCTGCTGTAAGTAAAACATCAAAGGCATAGATCCACATAAACAACATTTAATAAATTATTTTAAAATCTCTCTAAGGCAATGCCGTAGTCTTGCAGTTAATCCTTGATTTGTTTTTTTTCCATTTAAAAGCAGTATTGCGGTGAAGCTCGTAGTTATTTAACATCATTGTTCAATTTTAAACTCTGTGATCATATGAGGAAAAAAAAGTCTGTTTAATAGCCCTTTAAAACCAAATGAACTTCTTTGATTGAAAAATAAGTCTGTTAAATTTAATTTGGCACATTAAATTGATTTCTCCTTCATTTTCTCAGTTGAAGCTTTACAAGTGTTCACATCTTGGGGCGTAGCATTGTTAAGCAGTTCGTGGAAACAATTACAACCAACACTCTGTTAAGTTTGGGCCAAATACCGGACCTGGAAAATGTCCTAGAAAAATCTAATTAGACAAAGAAATTCAAATAATTCAGGGAAAGGAGTCCATGTATGATAGATTAGGCGGTACTAGCCAGCGATTCAAACTGAACACAAACTGAATGTCAAAATGTTGTGAGATTTCTCTGTGGTTCATCGAGTGCCTGAAGGGAGTCAACAGCTGGTGAAAACTGAAAAAAAAAGAAAACAAGAACGTTTTGTTTTGTAGACTAGAAATGCAGTGTTTCCCCTACCATTATTTGCCCCATCATAGCGGGTGCTGCACACCCCTGAGGGAGACCACCTACAACCCTCAAAAAATGTTATTAACTTTATTAGCCTATCTAAATAACGCAAGATCAAATCACGGTATGTTTCTGTCCCTATGTGGGTGCTTTGCTACTCTCTCAAACTAGGTTTAATGTCGGAGCATTGAACGAGTGTGCGTGGCTAACACAGCATCTGGTCATGACACCTGGTTGTACAACACCTCTGAACTTTTGTAGCTCTGCTCCACCTTCCACTTTGGATAATTTGGAAGGTGCTCTTACAGAACAAGTTCATTTTAACATTTTAACATTTATATGATCCCTCATTTTCGGAGAAAAACTGCAGTGCACCAACAGACACATCGAACACTGCTTGCTCGTGTGCAGTAAATGCAAACTTTTAAAAGCCCATCTATAACTCTCCTTTGCTCTACTGCGAGTAGGAGACGAAGTAATTCTTCTACTCCTGACGATGGTACAGGAGTACATAATGAAGTGCTTCATGCCCTACTCTTGACATGCAGCAAAAATCTGATCGTCACAGAATAAAAACGTTTAACCAGGAAATGCTTCCTCTGGCTGCATGCGACTGAGCTTTGAAAGGAAATACATAAGTGATAGATAGAGAGAAAGATACAATAGCTGCAAAAAAAAGAGATATAGAAAGGAAATAAGAAATAAAGAACATTTCCAATTCTTTTTTTTTTTCAATTTAGAAATGTTCTGTCGAATATGTAAACATATTACAGACATGTTCAAGTACTTCTTCAGTAACCGTTAAATATATATTAAGGTTGATACTTTGATTACAGCATTCAATTGCACAACATAGTGGTTGCATTATCAAAATAAAGTAAGGGTGCACCGATTGCAGTTTTCTGGCCGATCACCAATTGATTCCAGGAAAATAAAGTTCTTAAATTAAATACAACAGTCACAGTAAAATTGTAATAAAATTTAACAACTAAAATCCACAAGGCAAATTTTTTACCTTCATTCAATTAATATTAGTAAACTAACCTTAAAATGCAGTTAATTTGAGGAAATGTACAAGCAAACAAGAAATCTGGTGGTTTTACAGACTCAAGACATAATCTGAAACACCACCAAATACACCACCAGCAATAACCAACAGTATATGTAAATGTATCATTGCAGATATTTGCTGAATGTTGTGATATTAGATACTAAAACCAAGAGATTTGTAACACGTTGTCATTTGCCTTAAATGATTGTATTTTGGCATATTTATAACTTGTGTAAAACTCTATGAAATGTCACATTTTTTACATAGGAAAAATCTGAAAATGTATTTATTTTTTCTCTTTTGTGCTTGCAAACATTTCCTCCTAACTTTCCCAGTGTTCAGTGACATGCGGCGTCGGACGAACCACCAGACACATGGTCTGCTCCAACTACCACCAGCCAGTGGACCAGTCTTTCTGCGATCCCGACGAAAAGCCCACAGCCGAGCAAGAGTGCACGGCTGCTCCCTGCCCCTCCGCCTACAACCGTCAGCACATTTACGAACAACCCTACGGGTATCCTCAGGATCCAGGACGCCATCCGGGACACAGTAGCTGGAACGTCCCGTCCGCAGACAACCAGTGGAGGACAGGACCGTGGGGCGCAGTACGTTCGGCACAAATAGCATGTTTTAGAAAATAGCAGTGAGAGAAAAATAGTGTTTGCCTGCACTGGAGGTATCCGGGTATGTTTTCTTTTTTTTTTTGTGCAAATACATTTTTTTGAACCAATTAGGTTCAAGCGTGAGGAAGCAGAAGGCCGTACATGGTAACACACAAGTGAAGACACAGTGAACCTTATGATGTATTTTATGTTCCGACACGGACATTTTGGTTAGCCTGTGAAAACCCCAAAGGTTTCCACGATGAAACTGACAAAAGGAAAACTGTTGTAAATCCTGAAGGCAGATGAAGCAGCAAACATTTAGTTCTTAACTCATTTGCAATTTTACATTTGTCAACTTAATTGTACATTTCACGGTAATTTTATTTCATGTCAAAATTCTCATGTTAGAAAAAAAATTCCTCCTTGCAAACTGGTGGTTTTAATTTTATTAAATTACACAGTTTCCACAGTGTCTAGATTCAGTCCGTGCTGTCCTCCCCCACATGTAGCTGGTACTCTGTGTTCTCCCTCCCATTAACAGAAGGGATACATCATTATAATTTGATTCAGGGCCATTCGATTACCTATGTCAAGGCAGAATTCTCTGAGATTTTTTTGGAAAATGTTTGTTCATGGTTAGATCATCTTGACACTGATTTAAATACTGGCGCTGAGTGGTTGTTGCTTAGAGATCGAAAAAGAAATTTAAACTACATCTGTTTTCATCAGAAGCTGTTGTGCTGTTCCTTTAAATTTGACTGATGAAGGAAAAAAAATATTGACATTAGTTCCCTTTTTCTTTTTAGATTTTTGTGAAAAAAATATGTAGTGAGCTTTAAAAATCCAAACATTTAGTACATGTGCTTACAAGCCATGTATTGGACACGGAGAACTTTGTGGAAAAACCCCTTTGACCTCTCCTAACTACATGAAGAAAAGAACACACGTAGCTCATGGAACAAACTTGAAAGCTGATCACAAGATGGAACAAGTGAAATACAGGGTAATCCAGCAAAACAGGGAAGCTTTAAAAGACCTGAGACAGAGGTGGAGCCTCACCTTCCTCCAGGACAACAGCTCTAAATGTACAGCCAAAGCTGCAGTGGAGTGGTGTAGAGCTATGGCCCAGTTCAGCTTTAAAAAAAAAAAAAACCTTTGTGTTGGTCTATCACATAGTTTTCCTATAAAATCTGGCAGATCGTAGGGATTGATATATTTAAAGACCCACAAAGGATATAAATAATGCATCCTGATGTGTTTGTTGTGTGTTTTCTTCAGTGCTCCAGCACCTGTGCGGGAGGCTTCCAGAGGCGAGTAGTGGTCTGCCAAGACGCCGATGGGCGGAGCAACAGCTACTGCGACGAAAGGGTCAAACCTGCCGAGTCCAAGAGCTGCGACTCCGGACCCTGCCCTCTGTGGAACTACGGGGTCTGGGGAGAGGTGAGACTATATTCAAGGTTACAGTCTTTCCTTGTACCTGACCTTTTTTTAAATTAGGAATGTGTTTTATTTGCGTTGAAAGGCACAGACTCCTGAGCTCAAAGTATGTCTCTGTGTTGTGCACATGCATGGCAACATCAATGAGCACGTTCTAAATTTATGTGACAGGTAGTTTTAGGATCCAAATGAAGGAACATCGGAGGCGGGGTTAGCTGCAAAACCTCGATCTGTAATCCTTCAACCCAAAGCAAACTGAGTTCATATAAAGACATGAACAGAAACTGAAAGGATAAGAATAAGAGCAGAAATATGACAGTAAAATATAAATGAGCATGGCTTAACTGGATGATGGATAAAATGAAGGAAGTGTTAGCAAGTACTTGCCAGAAATATTGCTTATCAAGATTGGTTGTAATTGATCTACACACCAATTGATGAGCTATGCACTAAGAATAAGACAACATAAAAAAAAAAAAAGAAAGAAAAAGGGACAAAAACTTAAGGAAACCCCCTGAAAGTTCTAGATTTGTATAACGATGCATATCCAGCTCCTAAGAACATCCAATGTTGGGCTCACAAGAGGGAGAGGCAAGCTTTCACAGATTACAAACTGTTTTAAGGAAACTTGTAATTGTAACA
>CAEFZY010013478.1:0-75718 GCA_903066815.1 Brachyrhaphis roseni
TACAAATAACTACTGTACTGTAAAATAATAATTTTAATCATCAATACGAACTGAAGGCTTCAAATTGCGGAGATCAGCACCACCCCACCGCGACCCGAGTCATTGGATTAGAACGGGAGAAAATGAAAAATGATTATGAAAATAAATACAAAGTACCGGTACAGTAGGACAAATAGTGACTCACGTGTATTTCACTGCTCTTCTGACTGAGCCGCTGCATCCTGACTCCGCTCTGTAGCGGTTTTTTTTCTTCTAAAGCCCGCGGTGCAGGTGTGTTTTTTCGAGAGAAAAATATAGTTATCAGTAGTTGTTGTTGCTCTTTTTTCTTCTGGGCAAAAATGATTATTATAAACCGACATGCCACCATCGATTATGTTTGCAAACTTAAATTTGGCAAGCTGTTTTACGTATGTGTACATATTAAACCGCAACGTTATTGACACAGGTAGAGAAGAAGCGGAGAGACTGTTTAGCCAATCAGAATGCAGAACACAATGCACGATGCAAATCCATGAAGCAGCGAGACCGTGAAAACTGAACCGCGTTATAGCGAGGGTTCACTGTATAGAAAACCTAGTCTACCAATTTGCACATAAATTAGAGAAGTTTTCTGTGCGCAACTTTAGATAAGTCTAATCAGAGGGTATTTTGATGCATATAAAACTAGCAACTTTCTTTGGTCTCCCAGCAACCATATGCTTAAATTAGAGGTGTGTGAGTTTCTCCCCAACTGGACATACAAATTAACCTAGTATGATCTTCACATGCATTTACCGTAATTTCCAGACTATAAACCGCGACTTTTGTCACACGCTTTCAACCCTGCAGCTTATGCAATGATGCGGCTTATTTATGCATTTTTTTCTAATGGCCGCCAGGGGCGCTCGAGCAGAAAAGGTAAGAGTGAGACAGGTGGAATATATGTGTCGAGGAAGACGCAAGTTTAATGTAACTTAACACGTCTCAGTGCACAGGAGGAAGATGAAGACGGCTCTCAGTGACTTTTACCGGTATGTTTTTTTTTTTAACCAGCCCTGCTGTGCTACCGTGTTGTTGCTGTGTTACTGTCGCGTCTCAGTGACTTTTATGTCACAGGCACTGTTTGGAAAGAAAATCTAAGGTATATTATTAAAACTTTGAAAGCTCTTTCTGTGTACCGTCTGTATGTAGGCACATGCAGCTTATAGACAGGTGCAGCTTATGTATGTACAAGGTGGTTTTTTTTTCTTCAAAAATGTGCTGGGTGCGGCTTATAATTAGGTGCACTCTATAGTCCGGAAATTATGGTAGATTAACTTCTTTTTAGCTGTCTTCTTGCAGACAGGACAGTGGCAACAGGCTCTTAATCTTGTGCATACCCAAAGTAGCTGAACTACTCAACTTAATCACGAATAACAAGATCACAATAAATATTCGGAATTATGAAGCAAACAGAGCAAAGATGTGTAAGAATTTTTATTTGAGGAAACTTAGCAAAGGAACCACCAATCAGTGCTGAATAAATCACTTTGTCTGCCTAGCATCAAAACTGCGTCAATTCTGATGGATGTTAATCCTTCAAGTGACTTTCAAATAAAACCGATAATAATTTCCTGCACATCTGAGTTTTTGTTGCTTTAATTCTTCTTTTAGATGGTATTTAGATGCCAATTAGTTTTTAATATGACTCTGTTTTTATTTTAACTCGGGACACATGAAACATTCATTTCGTAATGTATAGGACTTTCCCTAAGGGCTTAGAACTTCGTAAAAGCTTCCCACTGATGGAACTCCCTTTCTACTCTGAGTTTATAGCTGTTGCTAATTTGCAACTCCTGACCTCTAGTTTTTATGGTTAAGAATTTCACCAAAGGGTTGGGCTTCTCATCTAATATTCCCACATTTCTCGCTCGGCAGGTTGCCATGTTCTTTAGTCTAGACCAATCAATAAAAGCATTTGTTACTGAGGCATTAAGGACAAAGTCACAGAGGAGTAGTAGTTCATATCTGGAAACTGTCTGCTGAGTGACACAGCGATTCACAGCTGTTCAGAATTACCTGTATGTGCCAAAAAAAGAAATGTAGAAAATGGAAATACTGATTCATAATTTAATTCTGCACCACAGATTTATGAGAAAATACAAGACAGTAAAAGGTCCCTAAAATGCCAAATCACTGTAGAGTGAAGGATCCCTCGCTGATGGAGAAATTCTGCCATTTTTATTATGCCAAGAGGTGGTCACCGAGTGGAGGAAAGGACACTGATGCATAGAATGCAAAATGACTTTTAATTATTCTTGGGAAAAGAGCAGAAGCCCTTGGCTTGTTTACCACTTTACAGGAAAGAGCTTCTGATTGCTTTGTAATTATCTCCTTGATAATGTAAAATTTACCCCCCGCCCCCTTTCAGTCCACTCCTTTTCACAGAACACCATGCAAAAGTGATCAAGCATTCATCATTTAGCCCAAATGTTTTAACTTTCACTTGGGGGAGGTGGAGGGAGGGCTAATAGATTATGGCTAATGAAGCAGCTCAAGCTCTAGCACAAATAGGACGTTTTAGAGAAAGACACAGGCTAAGGCCCGCCTGTGCTTGGATAATCAGTCTTTTTGTCTTACGATAAGCCAGCAGCCTAACCTTCACCCAAAGAGCGCATCATTTCCCCTCTGTGAGACTTAATGAGACATTAGCCATACTAACAAATGGTGGACGAGAAAGTGAAAGTGACTTTCCAGGTAAAGGCTGTTTGCCTGACCATAATCAGTCCCCAAGTGCGGCTAAAGGATGGAAACAACTCAGTATCTGTCTCAACAGCTTGCTGTGGCTTTTATGATGGGCCTCCCGGGGCCCATCAAAAGGCTTGTGATGTCTTAATTTCCCTCCAATAGAACAGGTAATCTGCTTTTGTTGTCAGTTTGTCTGCTGCGATACACCCTGCGCACATTTCCAACAATTTAGCCTGCATTGTGTGAAGCGGGGAATGTGTGTTCATGTCAACTTAAACTTCACCCAACACAAACAAAACTGTAATGCTATTATAGTTCCTCACATAAGTATTTACTCAGACTGAGTAATGAAATGTGAACGTATGGATAGACGTATGTGAAGTGGAATAAAAATGATAAAGGAAAATAATTTTTTCTTTAGGATTTTTGTTAACCCTCCCGCGGTCTTAAGAGATGTGGCCATTAAGAACCCACAATTTTTTTACCGTCTGGCTGGGTCGCACTGATCCTGTGTGTGTTTTTGCAAGGGTTTTTTTGTGTGGTTTCGGAAATTGATGGTCTGACGGAACAGCTCCAGCGCTTCTCAACTGTCCAAATGTGACATTTTCCACTCTCTTCCTAAGCATTGCGTTAAGACAGACATTTGTTGTGAATTGGCGCTACAATTAAACAGAATTGAATTGAAATAAAGGGCTATTATTTTGTGAAACATTTTTAAAACCTTGTATTGTTATCCTTCAACTTCACAATTAACCAATGTTTTGGTTGGTCTGAAACACCATTCTTATAAAATATGTTACAAACACAAACGACAATGGAACAAATTCTGGTAAAGAAAGCTAACGGGAAGGAATCCTTTTGCAAAGGAACGGGAACCTAATTTTCATCACAATGTCAATAATGTGTGCCTGGCACTTATGGAACCATGGACTCATATGATAAAGCCATTCTTTGGAGCTGCACAGAGTGGCCTGGAGAGGTGGGACTGAAGACAGTGCCGGACGGATAAAGAAGGAAGTGACGAGGCTGTGTGAGAAGGGGCCCTGTTACCCCCCACCACCTCCACCACCACTGAGCCTCCCAGCTCAATTAGCTCAGCTCATCCCAGCTTTCTGCTGATGGGAAAAAAATAAAATAAAATCAGCAACACCACGCTCTACCATAGAGTCCTGGGAGTCCAGCCTGTTAGTAAGTGAGTTGTGTACATTATGTGTCTGTTCAAGACACACATGCAGACTTTGCATCCGTGTATCAGAGAGAGAGAGTGTCTCGAGTCTGTGTGGGCTGTCTCGGCTCCTCTTAGACTGGAGCCCCACAGTGCTCTCTGTATCAAACACCTGAACTAATTAGGCTGCACGCGGAAAAAGAGATCCCCGAAGCCGCTTCCTGTAATCTCATAAACAGACATCCAAAACATACAGAATATCAGCAGACATTGGATTTTTTTTTTTTTTTTTTGACTCAAAAAGCCAAACTTTAGTGTCATCTTTTCAAGTCTTAAGCTGCATTTCTCCAGGTTAGATGAAGATCACAATTTTTCTTTGGTTTTGTTTGTGAAGCCACCTAGACCTAAATTTTCAGACCAAAAACGGCTCAGAAAGTGAAGAGCTAATCTTGAGACAACCTGACAAAAAAAAAAAACAATTTAAACTGGTTTTTTATACACTTTTCTCCCACCAGCCTTGGCTAATATTTACTTGTCTGAACTGGTGTAAAATACCAAAGAGATCCCAGTTTATGTTAACAAACTGTATTCCAACAGGGTGATTCTCAAAAACACATGAGCTGAAAACCTACCATATCGTACAACTGTATATCTCTAAGATCGTTTACTAGATCTGCTTTAGAAAATTTGGTAGATCTGACATGCAATATTTGTCCTTCACTATCCCCTTCTGTTATATCCAAAACACACATTGCATGTTCTTATCAATACCAAGGAGAGAAGTGATCATTTTTTTAAAAGCATCAAACCTGTTGCAGTCCTCAAACCATTACTGAACCAAGGGTAACTTTATTCCGATGAGAGACACTACACCCATGAGGATATACTGTTTTCATAAAAGGGAGTATATAATTTGCAACATTCCTCCGATGCGTGGTACAAATTTAAATCTACATGAATGGCAGGACCACAGATTTACCTGAAGGATATTGTCTAAACCACCATGCTGTCTCCATCGTCTTCCCTTAATCCCATAGTGCATCCAGGTACGATGATTGCCACAGGTTAGTGAGCCATCAAGCCATCCACATGATTCATAAGACAAGGCTACTCTCCTCCATTGCTCCATGAACCAGCTCAGATGCATATGTGCCAGTTGTGCGTTCTTTTGTTGGTCAAAATGTACATACTGGCTGTTCTGCAGCTTTGGAGATCTATAAGCCATACGTACGATTCTCTGTGAATTAGACACCTTTCCGTTTTTACCAGCATTATTTTCACTAATTTAAGGTATAGTGGATCATTAATTGGATTGGACTACACAGATTCATTCTTTCTTCCAACATGTATCAAGGACATTTGTCTGCGGTTCATCGCTGTACCTCTTAATAGATGCACCCCTTAGAGATTGGGAACAACCCTTAAGAGAAGCAGCTTTGGAGATTATCTGACCAAATCATCTGACCATCACAATTTGGTTCTTATTAAACTTTCCACTTCAACTTGTCCTTTCAACTTGCTTGTTTCCAATCAAATTTCAGGAGAAATTATTTACTTCAGTGTCATTTAACTTACCTGTCATTTCCTGTAGTAGCAAAGGACAGAAGTGGGAACAAGACATCAGTAGACACATTTGATAAGAGTTCATATTTTAATAAAATGAAGAATGAGAACATTCAAGGAAACAGGAACGACTGATGAAGACGCACTGAGGACACAAACGACCAGACAACAAGTGTTTTCCTTCTTCCATTTTACTGTCAGTTTTCAAACAGCTTTCAGTTAGCACTACTGCCACCTTCTGAATTGGAGTGTGAATCATAATTTAAACCCTAACCTATAATATATATCCTATTTTAAAGTTCCAACTTTACAAGAAACTGAAAAAATGCCTTTAATAAAATGTGATTAGAATTTAAACAAAGTCAGACAAGTTCAGTCCTTATGCAAAAGTGCACAAAGCTAAATTGTTGACAGAGCATTGATGTCCTACAAATTGCAAAAGCAATGTAACTCACCTGCATTTGAGGTATGATAAATAAAATATTCATGTGACATCTGGATGTGCTTTTAAGATGTCCAAAAAGAAAAAGAAAAAGAAAAACAGACCAAGGTCTGAATGAGGCAGTTCAATGCAAGATGGACCCTCTGGGGTTCTTCTCTTTTCTTTTAGACAAGTTTGATTCAAGGTTCTCGTTGCTAAGAGAAAACAGAAGAACTCTGATTGTTGGTGACTAAGAATGCATGGGAAGCACAACTCAAGGCCAAAATAAAAACATCCCTAGAAGTCTACCTCCGACTATTATTTCTAAAACTTTATTACACACAGACTCCTCTAAAAGAAATTTGCACACCTCAGTCTGCTTCAAAATCCAGCCAATGCTGCAGCAGTGTGCCAACTTATGAGCTAAACAAACAAAGTAAACACACTGATAGTGTCTGTGATAACATCCTTGGCAAAATGAAAGAATGAAGGTCAGTAATTGGGAGACGGCAGGCGCACAGTGTTTGGTTTGGGTTTTTTTTTTTGCTCCTGGCAGGGGTCCAGGTGGGCGCATGCGGCAGGCTCCAGGGCAGTGTAGGAGCACGTCTGTGCAGAGGTTAAGAAAAGCAATTAATCGGCAGCAGAGATAATCAAAGGGACCTCCCCCTCCAGACACCTCGGCGTGCAGCAGAGGCAGGAAAAGAGCGAGCAGAGGAAAGGAGCGAGACAGGCGGAGAGAAGATGATGGGGAAAATACTTGTTTACAGGCGCTGCTGGTACGATCAAAAAGAAGTGGGGTTCAGCGCCGCCACCGGGGCCCCTCCGTTTCAGGTGGAATTGATAACACTTCAGATGTACAATTCGGTGTTTGCAAGAGTGCTTTTACCTCCCGGTGAGAAAGCAAGGAGTTTTCACAGTCTAAGCTGCACTTCCTTTCATCTCTGATTTTTGTGAAGTACCAACAGATTGTCAATGGCGAGGAAGACATTTTCCCACACATAATCAAAGAATGCAGTCTGGTGTGCCTGTGCTTCCCTGCAAGGAGATGCTGGTTTCAGACTCAACGGTGCAAATGGAGCTAAAAAAAAAACAAAAAAACTGATTACGATCTCTGCTAACTCAACTTGTGATTACATTAATTTAGCTGTGAAAACAAGTCCCTAACAGAAACTCAATTAAAGTGGAGAGCATCAAACACTCTGGTTTCTCTCCTTTTCCCAATGATCAGTGAACAGACATAAGCTGTTTCAGAACGGCAGCATTTTTCAGAAAATTAGAAGATGTTTTCCATGGCCCCACGAGGCATAAAGCTTGTTGCTCCCTCTGCTGGTTCAAGTCTCCCTTTGGGGATGAAATCTTACTGATAATCTCTGTTATGCAGCACCTTGCAACTTTCTTATGATACATGCCACACTGTTCAGATTTTGAATTGTAAATACTGCTGAAAACCATGCATCATTTGCCTTCCACTTCTCACATGCGCTACTTTCTGCGCATCTTTGTGGGTATTTTATGATGAATATTTATGTAAGCTTAAACAAAAACCCAGTTAAAAATATACAAAAGTCTAATTGATAGTTGTGAAGAACGTCAAAATCCTGCAGAAGCCCGGACAGATGCTGAGCGGGTCAAGTGACGGAGCTCCTGCAAAGTCTTGATTAGATGATTTTCCATCCATATCTCGGCAATATGCTACAAAGGAACAACGAGCTTCTCATTACACCGCTGACAGGCTCAGCATCTGTGGATTGCTGTCAGGAGCAAGATGTTCAGAAGAAGCAAACTTGTTGATGAAAAACAAGCAAACATCACAGACACGTCGACTTGGAAATCAGGTGTAACTCTTTGAGAAAGGGCAGTTTTGATGGAAATATCAGTTTTTGCTCTTTTTTTTTGGTCACACTTGAATGTTTCATGCTATAGGTTTCAACAATGACAGCAAGGTGTTTATTTTACCTCCAGATATCCTAATGTCATAACTTTTATTTATTCATAAATAGTGCTGCCTTAAACAGAGGTGCTAAAAGTGTGGCACACGGTCCATCTGAGGCCCTTGGAGTGACTTTGCAATTGCAGTTCAAGAATGGCACAAATTTTGTGATAGATGCAAATAGACACCTATTAAAATATTTTTCAGGATAAAAAGTTAATTTCAAAATGTATAATCTTAAAATGTAAAGTGTTAAGTACAATACAAAGTTTTTGTCATTTCATAATCATGTTTTCTTTTCTTTCATTCTAGCTTGATAGCAAGTAGGACAACAAACAGTGACTTTTACTCAAATGCAAACTTGAGCACACGCTTATTAAACATGATTTGACACAGCAAGTGGCCTATGTGCTTTTGTTGTTGATAAGCATGCATTAAACTTTTTTTTAAACATCAACAAAACAGAAAACAATCCACCACCACTCAATATAAAGAAGACCAATGGCTCTATTCCAAATCTACATCTAGCGTGACAAATTAAAATGTGTTTTTCAGACATTAAAATGTTGCATATTTAATTTATTTTTGAATTGGTAAAAAAGGGCCTATAAAATAAATAAGGTAAGGCAAAGGGTTCAGTAGGTTTCCGTTTATCTACTTTCATACACATCTGACTGACAGCACAGATACGGTAACTACTAGTGCTAAAAACTAAACTTTTGTGGTTTTATAAGTGCAAACTTTTAAAACTGTTGTACATATTAAATCTGGACCCTATTACATACATAAAGCACACTTAGAAATATTCACATTGAAGGCAACCCTTAAAGTTTGGAGGTTCTAGAATTGGGCCTCAGAATAGTTGTGCAGAAAAGTCTTTATAGGGTTAATGTCACAGAAATCTCCTTCTGCCTAATGTCTGAGTCTTAAAAGTCACTGCATGCTCCTCAAAATAAGACACGACATTTACACATACTAGGAGACAAGTGGCTGTACTCAGAAGAGCTCTGCTGATGATGCTTTCCGCATGCTGCGTCAAAACCTGCCCAGGATTGGCTAAAGAAGCAATCTACATATAGAAAGCGCTCACTTCTGTTTTTACAGTCTTCAAAAAAATGTTTGTCTTTCTGTCAGCAACTCACTTATTGTGAGAAAGTTGTGAGAACAATTTAGTCAGTCTACCAGCAGAGAAATAGATGCAGTGCCTCTGAGGGTCATATTTCTGACCATTTGGATTGGCTTTCGTCTCTCCCCCCTGCAGGTGCAATCTGACATTATTCTCAAGAAAGAAATAAAAAAGAAAGTGTTCTTTAAAAGTGTTCCTATTGCCAGTATTCCCACAGGATCAGCCTGCACCAGTAAACTGTGGTCAACCGGACTGCAGCAGTCCTTTCCTGCTCCGGCTCTAAGTTCATGTTGACCATAAAGTCAGCCCCTGTCAGCTGAAGTCACACCTGAATGCACTTATTGACATAAGCCTTAACTACCAGAGGTTAATTCAACAAGCAAAACATATTAAAGGGATTGCTGACCTTGTTTTAGAAGCTGTGGGCTAAACCCAAGGCAGTTCTGCATTTTATCTGACAAAGAAAAAAAAAAAAGGCTTGACCATATAGACGTCCAGTAATTTATCATAAGGTATAGGCTATTTTGAAACTGCACACTTATCAGAGCAGATTGTGCGTGGAGTACATGCAGTTCTGGTCTGTGTATGTGGGGCAGAAAGTGCTGCATCTAGTTAGTTAGGTCAGCTAATCAAAAAGATTAGCTAAATAGTGGAGAACAGAGTGCATAGAAGATGACATGAATCACTAAGTCCCACCCATCTCTGCTAAAAACTGAAATGAAGCAGAATGTCCTCCAGCCTAAAGCATCGGATTCAAGGTCAAACTCCAGAAGAAATTTGTAGGAAAACAAAAGGCCGTTCCAGCATAGGGTTTTTACATTTCAAATTTCCATCCAAAATTCTTATGACTGATAATTTGTTAATTTTGTATGTGCAATATGTAATTGACCTACACTTCATGAGCACATTTTTGAAAACTTACTTCACATAAAATATTCATAAATCCTTTCAAGATACTTAGCCTCCAACAAGTAGGATTGTCTTGTAATCTCTAATAGTGTCTTTGACTAGTACCGTAGTTTTCCAGAGTTCATGAAGGTTTTTCTTTGGATGATGGATCTTTGTCAGCAGTTTGTTACTGAGACATAATTTGTTTGCCTTTATAATCATCCAGAACAATAGACAACAGAGCCACAGATACACTTGAATGGTGTAGACAGAAGCAGGTTTATGGGCAAGAATGACACAGACCAAGTCTGAACCTAAAGCCAAATAAGAACCTGCATAAGACATGAGTTGAAAGATCTTAGTGAGCTTACGCTGTTTTCCAAATTAAGAAAACTTTTGTTCAAGCATATGTGCAAAGCTAAAAGAGATATACCCCAAAACTTGTAAGTTTGTAGTACTTTGTGTTGACGTATCCCAGAAGCAAAGTGTCAATGGGACGAGAAAAATGTGAAGGGGTAAGAATTCTTTTGTAAATCCCTGTATCCCTACCTAGAAATATATCGACTTTTATATTGCATAATCCTTCATAAAACGAGTATCATCGGTGATAACAGCCTGTTTCAACAGTTTTAACACAAAATATACCCTAATATGCATTAGTACACACAACAGAAACCATCTTAGCACTAACGCAGATAATATCTACAGTATTCTTTATCTCTGTTTTTGGTGGCATAGCCAAACAGCATCAAGGAAAAATGAATGGAACTCCTGATTGGCTGCATTGCAAAAGTCAGCCAGTGGCATCTTGATATTTCAGCTTCCCAAGCTGCATTTTCTAGTATTTTGGGGGAGGAGAGGGAGGAATCCACAAATAGGTAAATTTTCTGTGAATAATATGGAGCTTAGTTCCACAGAAAAATCAGTGATTACTGAACCAGTGTAAATGTTGTAGATTCTATTATTGATACCGATTCTCAAAGAGCATCAACTTTAGTAAAGCGTCTGAAAAATATGTTTTCTCAAACAGTTTCTCACAATCAAAAGAGAGGAAAACTGTGAAAAATCTGGACTTCAGAGTCCAATGTAGCTTCGGCTAGATGAAGTCGAGTTGTGGATCAGTGTGATAATAAACTGACTTTTCTTCAAATCTCCATAATAGGAACCCAGAGACACGGCGCTAATCGTTGCAAACTTTTTTCTTTAAACCCTTTCTATTCTCATAAATGTTTTTATCCCTCTCTTGCTGAAAAGTGAGCTTCCTTTCCAACCATTCAGGCTACTGAGTCATTACACAGAAAAAAAAGTGACTCACATGGATCAAATACTGCACATAAGAGCGCACACAAAGGAGCTTTCATTTAGTCGAGCCACTGAGTGTGCAGTAATGTAACTGGAGCCTTGCTGTAGGCAGCAGCAGACACATGAAAACATATATTAGTTCTTACTGCTTCTGAGAGCATGCTGAGCAACCTGCAGCTCTTTCTTTCTCTCGCTCTCTCTCTTTTTTATTTTTTCTAAACGTCTTGAATGATAAGAGTTCACCCGTCGGAGCCAGACTTCCTACTGCTGGCATGCATTTTGTCGAGGCAAAGTGAATATATTGCCTTTGAAGAGCGTCCAGAGTCTGGGCGGAGGGTTTGTGGCCTGGAAGCCCAGAGAAAAGAAAAAGACGTGCAGAAAATGTGTGATGAAACTTTCAGCACCACGGACAGCAGCCCTCAAAAAGCCTCGGCGATGGGAGCGGCAGATGTGTGCAGAGACAGGAGAGTTCACTGAAAAGTGAAATAAGTTTGGGTCGTAATTAAGCAAAAGCAGCTTCCTCCCGAAGCCCTTTTGCGTGCCGGCCACCGTCATGTCAGCGCTGTTGAAAATAGATGCGCAGAGACACGCACATATGCAGGCATGCACCCTCCTTAGGCAGGATCCAGCGTTTTCCACAGTTCCTCCTCGTCTTTACCCGGCGCTCAAGCATGAGTGGATAATCTGGCCACAAGGACAGGCTGTGTCAACATTTCCCTTTTGCTTCCTTATTTATTTACTCCACCCAACATAAAAGTTGCAAAGTTCAAGAGGATCTTAGATCGAGAGGCAGAGCAGATGACCTGCTTTCCTCCTTAATAAAAAGACAATTTTGAGACAGAGCATATAAAGTATGGAACTACTGTAGATTTGGGAGAAAAATAATCACACTTTAAGATCGTAACCACAGATGACTGCCGGAATGTAAATATCACCAAGCTTATGTGGTTTGCTACTATAGAATAATCTAAATAAATTAGGATGTCATTGAAAAGAAAGAAATTTAATTCAAATTCTGCAGTTCATATTTCATTATACATAGAATTATACATTCCAAATGCTTGTTTATATTAAAAATATCTCTGCTTTATGGACAACAAAACCAAAACTTCAGAGTCCCTGAAAAATAGGTTACATAAAAAAATAACTTTTATTACACAGTTATTGACCCTTTTTTTACAAGGAGGATAAGCCATTAAAGTTCATTGCAAAAGAAGCGTCCTGCTCAGATAGTGCTCTATCCAGGAATATTAATGGTAAGGTTAGTGGAAGGAAAAAGTGCGGCAGAAAAAGGAGCATGATGAACAGGGATAACTGCAGGCTTGAGAAGATTTTGAAGTCCATTTAAAGGTTTGAGGGACACTCAGTCTGTACTACAAGAGACACCACATACAAGGTATCCGTGATATGATCTACCAGGTTTGAGCCACTGCTGAACCAGAGACAATTACAAAACCATCTTACAGTTATCTGTAATGTATTCATCGTGCTTCACTTTTTCCACGTTTTATGTTATTTACTTATTTATTTCAGGTGTTCCTCCAACAAACAAATGCCCCATTATGACAATGTGAAAAAAACGGGTTTTTTGAGATTAGACCAAATTTATTAAAAATAGAAAACCAAGAATCACACTTACATGAGAATTTGCAGCCTTTGCTTAATATTTTATTAGCCAAGTTTGGGAGCGATTAAATCGTGAAGTGATTCTGGATATGATGCCAGAAACTCAGCACACCTATCTGTAAGCAGTTTGGCCCGTTTTTCTTTGCAGTTCTTCTTGATCTCCATCAGGTGGTGTTTACACTCTGAACCGCTGCCAACTGTGGAACCTTATGTACACCTTTCCAAATGAAGTCCATTCAGCTGAATTTATCACAGCTGAACTCCATTTAAGCTGTAGAAATCAGTGTAAACAATTCCATTTTAAGCTTTATTTTATTTCATACAATATAATTAAGAGTAAGGCTCAAACATAACAAAATGTGGAAAAAGTGAAGAGCTGCAAATATTTCCCAGATGTACTGTATATAAAAACTCTAACCATCACAATAAACTGAATTTGGTGTTTTCATTAGATGTAAGGAATAATCAAAATTAGCAGGACGAAACACTTGAAGTCTATCAGTATATGTGCAAAGAATCTGTACAATACAGGAGTTTTACTTGCCAAATGGAAGTACTGAAATAATTTTACTTTTTGATGATATGCAAATCGTTTAGATACAGATTTACATTTCTTTAGTGACATTATGACTCTTATACTTGATTTAAACTTCTGGTTTTCTCTCCACAACAATCCAAGCTTCAACAATATTCTCTAGCCAGCAGCATAATGAAAGTTAATGATTCTGTTTATGATTTCCAACTGAAAATGGCTACATTCAAAATCATTAAAGCTGATTTATGAACCCTTTCTTACCATTCACTTACAAATGGAAGACATTCATAATTTGTGCTGGGATTAAAGCACATTCAGTTTGATGTGCTGGATTGATGTGCTGAAAGCAATTTTGCAGCTGAAATTGCTGGAGCTTTAATTGCTGAACATTTACAAAAAAATATGCCAGTCCCAATGACTGTGATTTTGAGACATGCTTCTGTGTGGTTTTTGTTTCCCTTTCGCCTGAATAACTCCTGCATTATGTCCCTCAGCGCAGCAAATCAGGCGCTCTGCCTTTTTTAAAAGGGTCTAATCCTCCTTAATTTGTGATTACTCGTAATTCAAATGGCAACCCACTAAAGCATGGGAAAGTGATTGTTTAAGTGTCCTCCTCCGCTTCGGGTTTTTTGCAACCTTAGCGCCTGATCACAGTGGAATGTTAACATATCGTATGTATATCCTGAGCTCTCATGGTGGCATTCAAGTAAATTACCATAGAAATCGCTGTAGAGAATATTTTGGCATCAATCATTGAGTGTAAATTGCTAAATAGCTGGGAGCCCTTTTACCATTCGTAGGGTGATTTCGCTAGCTTTCTTGTGTCAGATGATTTCAGCCACTCTGACAAATTAGAATGATAACGGAGTTCATGTAGCACACAATAACTGTTGTTTTTAAAGGTAGAAATGACTGAGGTCAAGAAATGAATTGGGTGATTATCTCCAAACAGCAGCAAAACACCTGTGTGAGAACAGGCCTGGCAAGCCTGGATTTTATGGAGTTAAAACAATGACAAAATTCAGTAAATACTTAAAAACTTAAAAATTACTTTGATACATCATTTATCAAATAGAATAGGAAGAACACATATAGAAAATATATTAAATGTACATCTGGTTATACAAGTCATTACTAACAATGTTTTTTATTTAGAAAAAGTAAAAATACTTATTACAGTCTTGGTGTGTTTTCTTTTTTTATTATTCGCCAGCCTTCTTAATATAAAACAGTGGGTGAGGCTAACACTGCTTGGCTCAATAATATTAGTCTAAAGTTAATTTTCTGTCCAGATCAATCAATCAGATATATATTTGCTTGACATGCCATGAATATAGTTTGATTTATTTCACCGTGTCCAACATCATATAGTGCCAAAAATTCCCAAATCCAGTTAAAATCAAGCCATTAAATAATTACTGGTAAATTTCAGAATTCCTTATTTCAATTATAGCTGCATTATCCCTCCAAATAGCTACCTCCACAAGCTTTCAAAAAGTACAACAATTCAATAAATTGAGAAATCATTCAATAATTACTTTAAGAAATATTTTACAAAGAAATAAATATTTCAATCAAAAATTTATTTATTTTTTCTCCAGTTTAAATCATTTCATGATGCACTGAAAAACAGCACATTTTCAATTCACGTTTATTTATTATACATATTAAATATAAAAATGTCAACAAATGTATTTATATCCAACTTAATTTTAACTAGGCCACGTTTAATAAATATTTGAGATATTTCTTATATTGTGGCACTTTTGGCACCCCATACATGGATCCATGTGACAAACTTTGCCACAAAGTCACTTCCTGAAGTTTGAGGATTCAGATTTCACACACTTACCTGGAAACTTGGAAATGCAGAAAGTACCACAGTGCATATATTAACAGTTCAGTTTCTTCATGCGGATACTGTTTATTCTGTCTATATTGCTGGTTACTATTAATTTTGAGAACCTAGGAAGTTGCAAAAGGCAACATTTCAGGTTTGAAGAACTACAAAGTAACACAAATAAAGTTAGTAAACTTGCACCTGCTTATTCCTCGCTTAAAAAAAACACCTGATTTCATAGCAGCTCGTTGGCGACAGACAGCTCATTTAACCGAGACGTGAAGGAGGAAGTTCCGCCCTACCTGCTCGTAGCAAGTCTCCCAGGTGAGGTTCAGAAGGCAGGAGGAGGAGAACAGCTCGTCTTCGGTCCGACCATAACCGTCCATGGTGAGCCAGCCAGCCAGCCAGCCGCCTCTGTCTGTCGGAGGAGGGAGTCGGAGGAGATTCTTGGTTTTTGCTCTGTAAGTCTTCCCTCGACGAGTGCCTCTTCTGTTCTTGCTCTCAGCCCCGCTCAGCTCGGTTCAGCTGTGTGGACGATATCAGCCGAACAGCGGCGGAATGCAGGCTGCTGCTTCTTTGGTCACGTGGTTTGTTCCCTCCCCAAAAAACAGAGGTAGGATGCGTTTGGGTGCGGTCCCCTCCCCTCAAAAACACATCCTCCTTCAGGTGTCAGCCAAGGGTCAACGCTGCTCACAACATCATGAAATCTGCTTTTGTTTCATAAACTTTTTAGCTTTTCGGATTTGCTACTGCAGATGAAAATTATAGGGAGAAAACATACCCAATTGATTTGATCTTCTCTTAAGTGGCTCGCTTGGTTGATCCTGAATACATTTCCATTTTGTCAATGTAATTAAACATTCAAGTTCCAGCTACTGCAAAACGATTCTTACAAGTATTTAGAGTTAGTTTTAGTACCACATGACTTAGTGTTTGGGACAATCCTCTTTACTGTACATCTAAACAACTCAATGTCATTATTAACATAATTTGTTTAAATAATTTACAGTTGTAACAGTCATCATATCATTTACACACACTGTAATACTTTAAGAGTTCATTTAAGTTAATTGAGATGAGGCTACTGATTGTATTTTGGACATATTCTATAAATATTGTTGCATACTTTGGGCATTTCTCCACTTACAAACCACAAATGATTACCTCTTTGTGGTCAACCAAAACAATTGCAAAATACAAAATCATTGGCTAGTAACATACCAAATTATTTATATTTAAACAAAATAAAAGAAATAACAAAATGATCATTTGGGACCTGACGGGAATGTGTACTTAGACTTTTTTCTTTTCCCTTCTTGAAGGTGACAAAAGGCACAAAAATTCAACTAGCCACCTTTTTAACATTGCTATGTTTAGAATACAGTACTTTATTAGATACATTATTTTTGTTTTTAATCATGGTAGGATTTTAATATAACTCTAAGGTGAAAGGGATATGCAAGCTGACAAAATATTACTGAAATATTACAAAACCACGGTCTTACATGTACAGATATTGTGCTTTTCTTCCTGTTCTTCAATGACATCTCTCTCACCCTCCTGCTGGCTTTGTTATACTGTCTGCTATTGGCTAACATCCATCTTTATCATTCGTCTTCCTTCACAAAGACTGCTGACATTAAATTTTCTTAGCAAAGCTAAGCCTGGAATTCAGCATGGGCAGAAGTTGAATCATGTGGTATAAGTGAAAACCATTTGCATATATATGGTTTTACAGGAGATGATGTAGCAAAATCAAATGTATAATCCGAGGTTTTTACGTACTACTATAATCTGCCAATAGCTATTGCAGATACCCAGTTATAACACAGAATAATATACACCTCATTTTCTCCTTATTATGGTGCGTTATCAGAAAGGCATAAAACTTAGATTAGAAAAAATGACACAGCCAAGTGCAGCTGGCAGAGGCACGCAGACTAATTTAGTGATTCTCAAATCAGCCGGTCTTTCTGAAAGAAAAAAGAACAAGCATGAATCAAACAGAAGGTGACAGACTATTTTTCATGTAATTGGGTAAATCTTAAAAGTGCCGATACAAAAACAGAAAACATATATTAAAAAAAAAAAAAAACAACTTAGTGGATACACTTACAACTTTTTTAAATGTCTCCAGGGTGAGTCATTAAGTTTCCTCTCTTTCACGTACATCTTTTCTGATGGGCACAGTGCGTGGAAATAGTTCAAACCGCAATGGTTTCAGCTCTCAATTTAAAATACAGTGACGCTAAAAAGAAAGTACACCCTCTTATAGTTGTTCGGTTTTATGCATTGAGATATTATGAACATGATACTTTCCTTTCCCGGTTTGAAAATATTTTAACTGTAACTTCAGAGAAAATCACATAAAATATTTAATTTTAGTTATCGTTTGTTAGAATATTTAACTTTGAACAATTTGTGAAAGAACATCCCATGATTGAACCACTTTCAGCATCTATAGCCAGATCTTGTTCTTTACAACAGTCCCTCTGTTCAGTGAGTTTTGGGTGCAGCTCTCTTATAGACTCACCACAACATCTCAGTCAAGTCGAGGTCTGGACTTTTGAAGCACCTGGATTATTTTCTTTTTCAGCCATTCTTTTGTGCACTTGCTGCTCTATCTGGGATCACTGTCCAGATTAGAACTCCATTATCTGCTCATCCTGTAATGTGTAATTCAGCTTCTATCTGTGTGTGTGTAAATAGACCTGCTGTGATGCAAGATAACATGCTTATTGTATCACATTGCATTATGTTGTATTATGTTGCGTTGGTATTGTATGCTAAGGTACAAGAAATCCTGGGTGCGTAACAAAAAAAAAAAGGAGAAAAAATATTCTATATGAAAATGTACATGAGGAACAAACTAGCAAAACTTTGTCTTTTAAATTAGATACGTAAATACAGTTTTAGCTGTGAAATAGAACTCAAAAACCCAATGATCTAGAAGCATAGCAGAACGTCTGTAAAGGAAGACTGTTTCTTTTTTCTTCAGAATTAAACCAACCTATGATGGAATTCCTTGTTCTCCCCATGCAGCTTTGCTGACCGCAGAGAATCCTTCATTTTCTCCAAGCTGTTTAGCACAATTGCTGCTAACAGGCCTCATTTGGAGAACTGTCTTTCACCAATGCTATTTATCTTGATGCAAACCCCTGCAGTTAGATGGGTGAGTCTTGTCAACTCATCCGTCACGTCTGCTGCCCTCCTGGTTTGATCGAATGTGTTCTCCCTGCACGATCGGGACCCGTTTGAAGCCTGGTCAACGGGCACTGAGCTGGATCCAGAAATTGTCTGGGTATTCCCCACAGCAGCAGAGATGCTAAGAAAGGGAATATGATTCTCGTCGAGGCCAAGCTCACGCATCTAATCGCGCCGGTTCTCATGAGGCCTGCTAAGAGTGTCTGGGCTGTAAATTGTGCTAAAATACATCCCTGTGCATTTGAAAATAAAGAGTTTAGGGAGATTTTGATCTTTCACTGACAGCTCTGGTGATTATTATGTGTCATATTGTAATGAAATGCATTTTGAGAGGAAAAGAAAAGGAATGATTGAATCAAGAATGTAGAGAGGCTTCTTCTTTAGCCTTATCTGTCACCATCAACCATAATCTTTCCCGAGCTGTAGATTAATTTAAAGATTACATAAAACCACAAATGTGCTTGCGCCTTTTTTTTTTTTTTCTTGAATCTTCTTAGTTCCTTCTTTAGCCTCTTCCCCTCTTCTGCCCAGTGACACTTAAAAGCTTCCCTCTGAATCAAATCAACAGCAAGAGATAATTCAGCTCGACAATGTAACAATTGTGCTGGCGTGATCTTTTTGTGGGGGCACTGCTACCATTCGCACATATCTCAGGAGGGTGGCAGCAGCAGTAAAATTGTAGTGAGAATGAGAGCTAAGGACGGCTGCCAATCCAGAAGATTAGCTTGGAAATAAATAGCTTCGAATCAAACATTGTTTCTCTTTTCTTTTTTTTCTCCAGACGGTAGTAGCTGCTCATTTTTGCACAGGTGCCTTTAGTCGTTGCGTGATTCATCTCCAACTGGCAGCCGGTTTTAAACATGCAGTCTACATGCCATCTCGCACCTACATAACCAATCTATCAAGCCTAACCCAGACATTGCGTGCATATACTCCCATATCACAGAGAAGGCCTGGGACGCAACTGTCATAGATGGCGTGATTGAATTGTTCCCTTGCACTGTCACCAAAGGGGCTATTACTTCAAATTAGCATACAAATTCAAACCAGGACAGATGGATTTGTCACATTCCAGCCGCCGTCTTCCTGGAAGATTGGCTGTGCTTGTGCTGTGCGATGGAGATAAGACACCTGTCGTGGTGCTGTTTGGGGGTGAAGGACCGGCGTGGGATGGGAGGAGGAGGAGAAGAAAGGAGGAATGAGTGGGTGGATGGATTTCCTGAAATGCTGAGGTGTTTTGCAATAAACTTTCTCTACCCCATGGTCTCAAATGATGATGAGGCACCATCCAGGACTCTGTGGGTGGCAGGAGATTGAGCTGCAGCGAGCTGGTGATTCACGCTGTTTGGAATGACGCCGAACAATACCTGCCTTGCTGTTTTTCTTGTTTCTTTTTGTTTGTGTTCGCGACTTTTGGTGAGTTACAGCACCTTGCAAGAGTATGGAAACCCCATGCAACGTGTCTTTTTGGGACGTTATGCGATAGGCCAAACCAACCAAAAGTACTCACCAACCAAAAGCGGTGCATACTTTTGGACTTAAATGAAAAGTATGCGGTTTTTGTTCTTACTTTTTTTTGCAAAGCTTTTATACTCAGCTCTTCTTACACACAAAGTTGAATAAAGGATAAAGTTGTGGAGAAGCTTAAAGTAGATTTGGGTAATAAAACAATATCCCAAGCTTTCAACATCTCACCAATCATGTTTAATCCATTATTTGAGAATGGAAAGACTTTGGGACAACGGGAAACCAACCAACATATGGTCATCCACCTTAACTGACATACCAGGCAGGGAGAGGATCATTAAGAAACAACTAGAGACCTATAGTTACCCTGGCAGAGTGGCACAGAGCTCCGGAAGGGAGGTTCTGTTAGAGGTTGCAGGAAAAACTTTACATTGTGGTGGAAGTTCCCCTTCTTGTAGGTTAGTAACCAAAACCATTCAGCTAGTGCTAAAATGGGAAGAATCCGTCATTCAAAGTCCAGACATAAATTCAAATAAATCTGAGGCAACACTTCAAAAACTACCTCACATAAAAGTTGGTAAAATTTTACTATTTTGATGTCAAAAGCTGATAGACTCACTCTCCGGAGTACTTACTGCTGAGATTGCCATGAAACGTGATTCTCAAAGTATTACCCGCGGGGCTGAATAGAAAGCAGATACCTCCATCCCTAGAATAATTGTAGAAAAATTTGAAGAGCATGTTTCCTTCTCCTTTCCCTTTAGAAGTTTGCACTAGCTTGTGTCTATCTGACATCAAATGTATTGAAGCTTTTAAGGTCTGGGGGGTTTAATACTTTTGCAAAGCACTGACTGTGCTATCAAAATCCAACACAAAAAGCTGTCTCTAGTCTGCGGCTAGACATTATTGATATAGACCAGCTGTAGGGTCAAATAAATTACATCATTGGCCTCGAATAACCTTCACACTTTTAATAGCTTTGAAAAAAATACATGCAAATACCATTTTATTAATATTAATTATCCAGTATTAATAGGTGTTGACAAGCCTGTCTGAGCATACTCATTCATACAGACCATCATCATGGCACTCGCATCAGACACTGGAGAAAATACAGCTTGGAGACATAATGATTTTCATTTGTAATTATGGCAGCGAGAATCAATCGGAAGTACCGAGCATGAAAAACTGTTCTTACCTCAGGATCAATCCCATATAATTTCCAGATCAGCTCAGTCTAATGGCTTTTCTATTGGCCTGATTAGTCAGACGGAGACTTTTTGTGTCGCTCTGTGTGTTCCCGAGCAAAAGGCCGACCACTCAGAAACTCGTTTCTCCAACAGTCAAAAACATTGGAGCACACGTGGTTATTTCCTGACGTGGCATATTACAGAATCGGCAGGCTTAATTTAAGAAACAGTCCCAATGCAGGTCTGGTATCTCCGCCTGCCTACATTCAGACGCTACAGAGATGTTGTAAAAATGCTTACATGTTCATTGCTGGCTCTATTTTTAGTTCATCAGTGAACAGTTGATGTAAAAACAAAAAGAGTAAAATACCTTTTTAAAAGAAGATATCACAGATCTATTACATTCTAACTGCATTTGCCTGTAGAATAAACTCAAAACAAAATTTCTTCCAGATATTATTCTTTGAAGTAAAGGACTTAAGCTACATTACAGAATACTATTACACTCCCAAGTCAAATTCTTTGTACCATATTTCTTCAAATCTAGGATTTGCAATGACTTTGACCAATTTTTAAAGCACAAGCATAAAATGTCATAAATTTGCAGCAGATTTTAATTGAGGTCTGACAGGAATACAGAATGGATAAAAGAATGTAATGAAAGGATGAAACAAAATGGAAGGATGGTGCAAGTTTTAGAGACTAGGATAAGGAATAATGTCTGGAAATGAAAGCATTTTTCCATAATCTGTTTTTTTTTTTTTCTTCCCCACAGTCATCCAGACTTGGAAAATGCTTCAATCAAACTCTATGCATCTTGCTAACCTTATTTATGAATAGTCAGAAAAGAAGAGCTTGGCGAAAACAGTGTCTACAAGACTTCCTCGTTTAAACTCCTGATAAACTCAATAAAATAAATGATCTTCCTAAAGCTGTCAGAGCATTCAATTCTGACTAATTTATAGACACATGAGTTTTTCCATTTGCTATAGAAGGCAACAAACATCCAACTTTCACTACTAACTACTACATTTTTTTTCCTGAATAGAAAACAGAGGAAATTATGATTTTCTCAAGCCCACGCCTTTACCTTCCACATCCACGAGGCGCCGGCCCAAAGCGGCGCAGCCTGAACAGGATCTGGCACAGCAGGGATTTTCACACTGATCTTGTTCTGAAACATTTGTAATTAACATTCCTCCTCAACTCCAACTGTTTCTCGAGCTATCAATACCCGAGTAAGAAGATTTAACGTCCCTAAAGAGGCAGGAAAAACGGGCTGGATTTCACAGGTCGGGAAGTGAATAATCTGAGTGAGCGAATGAGAAGTTCATGTGCAGATTATGCTTTAATTGTAATGATGACAGAGAGAAAGAGTTATTACAAATGCATTTTTTATTCAACTGAACAGCTGACGGGAAATGAGATGAACATTACATCAAAATGCTGTTTAATTACATCTGATCAAAAGCCACTCTTAATACATTAATGCCATAAAAGTAGCAATAAACAATGGGATGCTGAAATTTACATCAAGTGTCATGCATCAGACAGAATTTTTCATTTTATGATAAGATATTTCTAAACCTATTTAGCCTGTTTGCAATGATGCTTAAAAAAGGTCCAGTAAATATAGCCCACAGTTCATGAATCATGAGAAAGCATTTGGTGCAGTGAAGGGAAAAAAAAACAAAAAAAACAGTCACACTGTGTCCTTCGTGGGAATTAAAAAGACAAAGAACACTGAAACAAGTTCATATTTACACTTTGTACTGCTGCAGCACTCGCAGGCCTTCTTAGTACTGAGTGTATTCCTTGGATGAGAGTTTTGCAATAATATGCTCCAACTGTCTTCTTGCTTCACACTGAGGGAAGTTACTCATCTCGTAGTACTGCGGGGCAATTTTCACCAGCCTGGAAAAGAAGGTAAGTCAACAGTCACGAAATTGTCTCCCATGTTTTCTTGTGGAGAAGAAAAAAAATATGTTCTTCCATATTCACGAGGCGACTGCTGGAGCAAATTTGGAACATAATTGTACGAGGTCACAAAGGGGGAACAGAAACAGCTAAAAGGATTGTTTCAGGTTAGCTGGTTGCTCAGAAAGACGCACAGGTGTGACCGGCTTATTAGTTTGAATCATGTTTGTTGCCATCATATTTTTCAACAGTTTTTTTAATAAGGTATACAGCACCTTGCAAACTTATTCTTATCGATATTGTGAGACAGGATGAAAATGATACAAAGATTTCAAATAAAAAAAAAAAAAAAAGAATGTCACAACTTCATACTTCAATTTACAAGCAAGAATTCACGTCTATTTTTTTTTTATCTGGTGCTGTCAATAGATAAAAAAAAATTTAAAATCACATTAATAACACTATAATGTTACAATTAATCACAAGAATTTAATATTTGCCAAATGTTTAACTTTATTTCCTTTCATTTCATACATGAACAGAGTAAAACAGTGACATATTTACAAGCAATCTGAAACTCACCACTCCGGCTTGACGTCTGTGCACGTACGGATGTAGTTTTTGGTGGTGAGGACGAACTCGTTATAGAGCACCCACTCAGGTTTGTGGTCCAGCACAGTGGAGGGGTGCAGCTGCACCACCTGGTTGTCCTTCGCCGTCAGGTAATGGCCGGTGCGCTCAAGGTGAGCAACCTATTTACAGAACGGACAATTATGAAGGATACATCCAAACAAATTGAAATACACTTTTTAAAATGTCTTTATTGTTGACCCACATGGTTGAAAAAAGAGCAAGTACTTGAAACCTATTTTTAAGCCCTCAAACGACTAATCCCCCGACCACCACCCACTCTGTAGTCACTTGGTCGAGCCTCTGTGGCGGTTGTGATTAAACAAGGCAATCAGTCTCAATAAAGGCCTTTCCAAACAAAGATGTGATAACCAAACACTGTGAACCCTTGAACATGAGCTGCAAATTTGTCTCCGAGATAAAGGTTAATGTTGACAAATATTTCAATATTAGAACCATAATTCAACTTGTCAGGTTGCTTGTTTCAGGTGGCCCTGAAAATGGGTTCTTGCAAAGCCACCATTTGTATCCCTGAGTAAGAGACAAATTAATAGGATTTCTTGTTAAGTGGTTAAAACAAAACATCACTAAATGCGTGTGTGACTGTAGCTCCACGCTGTGTTTTCAGCGAGTGTTCTGCAAACATGAAAAACCTGTTTTTCGAAGGATCAACCTCAAAAAGGGTGAGCTTCAGGGAGCAACAAATTAATACTTTTAGTTTAAATACGAGAGTAGCTCCACCAGACTGATCGCTGACCTGCATGAAAAAGCCAGTGACCAGTGCTTGTCGGATGTTGAGATAATAGTCTCTGCTGTTGAAATCGCCGCTGTTTCTCGGCAGGTTGAAGCGATCCATGATCCTTGACAGCTGCTGCCGAACGTTGTCTGCTGACATCAGCGAGCGGTAGTTTACAAAGTTATCGTAGCACCACTGGGTGGACTCGTGGTCTGTGACAAAGTGACAGAGAGGGATTTGGAGAAGCATTAAGCAGGTTAGTCTCAAATTTTAATATTACTGAGAACTTAATCTGCAGTTAATTTATCTGAATTATTTTGTATCTCTAACTTGCATGTTATTAAAACCTCAAACTCCCCTCAAAATGTGAATACTTGATATTTTTAAAACAAATGTCTGCCAACTGAATTACAGTTATCACTTACTGTGGAAAAATATTGCAGGTAACATCTCCATTTTGATCACATTAATCAAAATGGCCAATCACTGATACGGGCATTATTATCCATTTATTTAAAGACTCCTTCGCTAACTAAAAGATCATAGTTTGTTGAGGATATGTTTTTACTCAAGTATGCACAGCCATTTTCAATAAATTAGAATATGCATTTTAATGAGTTTTGTTTGTCAGATTAAAGGAACTTTTGAAAGTGGCAACCTTTAAATAAGTATTAAACATACTCTTCGTTTAGCCTACTCTTATGTATTAAAATTGGTCTGATCTAAAATGAAATGTTTTCATAAGCAGAAAATCATCACAATATACAGAGATAAATTCTTAAAAACATCAGCTTGTATGTAATTACTGTAATCTATATAATATGATTTTTAAAGGTTTTTGTGGATTAATTCACTGGCAACTAGACAGGAAGAAGGGAAGAGAGAGAAGACACACAGTAAATGGTCCAGCAACCGAACAGGGTACAATGACATTGACCAACCACTGATCCACCTGGTAACCCTACAATGTAACTTTGTGAACTTTACAATAATATGATGCATCAACATGTAAACTAGTGTAACATAGAATAACAAATAGATAACTTACTCTGCTTAAAGGCGTGGTAAACGTTGAGTAATGTCATGTGGTCTCCGTCGATGTGGGCAAAGCGCATTTTTGCATCATCAGCCACCTTTTTGGCCTCCGTGGGTCGAACGAAGCACTGTGGGACTAAACAAGGTTGGTATGGGCCCCCCAGCCGCCCACAGGGATAAGTTAAGCAAATCCAACAGAGGGAAGAATAAGGCCTCAAACGAGGCACAGTGCATTGCCAAGAGTTTACAGGTGAAAAGGAGAGGAGGGTCTAAGAGAAGGAAGGACGATGGGATTCTCCATCCTCCTCCACAGTAGCCTGGTTTTAGACGAGTTACACCTAACATCTGTCAACCAGTCCAAACAAGTGCACAATCTAACAGAACTGATGCAGTGAGGCTGTCTGGTTCTGCCCTTTACCCTCTGTCAATTTGCTCCTGGCCTGCTTAACATTGAAAGTGCTTGATTGTGCCTTTAATGGATAAAAGCTGTGTTTATTGAGCCTCACGGTTGGTTGCTGTGGTGGCGGCGCTCTCAGGTGAGCGTCTGCTGCTTGCTTTAATGAACTCAGCAAAAACCTTCCATCCTGAAACAGCTGCTTTAAGTGCACACCACGTCCAAACAGCTAGTTAAATCCATTTCCCCGCTCTCAAAGACCCTCACACTCCCTTCAAAGGCGTCAAGATTCATCTCAATGAGCAGCATTCTGCTTTGGCAAGCCCGAAGTGCAATTACTGCCATAGCGTGCTAGTGCTGCTCCAGCTACACCTATACATTTTGTACAGACATTTATTTCTCCCCCCCACACCACCCTTCTTCCTCGCAAACAGCTGACACTACTGACTTTTTATTCCACTTGCCTTGTAGTTAAGTTCTAAAGGCACACATGACATGTATTCTAAATGGCCCTAAACAACTAGGAAGTAGAGTTGAAACAATCAAAATGTTGTATTCATTTTTGGGTTTTTGCAAAGCTTTGACCAAAAATTGCCAATTTTTGAGAGCTTCTTTTTAAGAACTACAATATAAGGGGGCCATAATAATAGTATTGAATTAATTTGCTTCTAGCTTAACAAGTCCAATAATATTTTTTTTTACTTTTATAGGCAAGTTAAACGTTAGCTGGTGACCAGTTCCAGTCTTGGTATCAATGTTTATTACTGTTTGGTAATCTGGACCTGAAAGCAGCCCTGCACATGTCCTTTGAGCTCTCTGGTCAGTCCAGCCTCACACAACAGGCCAGCTCTGAGCATTACCTGACAGCGTGGCGGTGATGGAGAGGATCTCATTGGAACAGTTGAATTCGCAGCTGGCGATGACCATCTTGGCGAGCTGTGGGTCCAGGGGGAACTCCGCCATCATGGAGCCCAGCTCGGTCAGGTCACCGTTGTCGTTGAGCGCTGCCAGGTAGTTCAGCAGCTCTAGCGCTCGCATCAGGGTCTCCGGGGCTGGGGAGGACAGAGTGGGAGCGACGGGCTGTTAAAGTGCTCCAACCCCACAGGCGGAAAGCACACAGGTGGCAGATGCAGACAATTTGCAAAACTGTCATTCTTTCATAGCAGCGTTACTTGAAGAGTACAATTTGAATTGACTTTCAAACAAAAATATGTCAGATATTATTAAAACTGTCATGAGTACAAGCACCGACTGTCCTTTTTGCCAACATATGGAAGGTAAAAAATGTGTTTCTTTCTAAATGTTACGCCAAATGTCATATGTATATGTTTTATCTATCGTTAACTATAGCAACTGTTATATTTGTGTGCAAGGTTGTCAGTCCAATTAAACAAAAAAATGTAAGCTTTATTTAATGCTACATCTGGATGGCGTTATTATTGCCACTCAGAAATCTCCTTCTCCCAACTGTTTTGTCTGTATGTAAGCTAGGTTATAGTTTGTGTTTTTTATATTATTTTATTAGTCCCGATTATGTAGTTCATAATGTGAGTCAGTTAATAAAGTTTCATTGTTTTTATTTTACTTTTAAATCAAAAGATCCATCTGTCAGTGTCTGCAGAAGCAGAGTGCATTTTTTTGAAGAAATAAACCTGGCCCTCAAAGGACCGGGAGCAGAGAAAACACTTCCATCACCTGTTGTACTTTGAGCTCTAATAGAAGACAAATGCCTTTTAAGAAACGAAACAAACACTAAAATGGAAGCTGTTGGCAGATTTGGCAGCCAGATGCATGAGGTGAATCAGAATGAGATGGCTCCTGTTATGTGATGGCCAGAGTTACGTTCGACAGCGGCATTGCAGAGAAGCAATCATGGCAGAGCTCATTTTTCATCCTACACTCTGGCAATCCCAAACAACTAATGTAATTACAGGGGAACTTTCTACTTAATGCTTAAACACAAAAGGCTTCCACCGCTTGGTTAAAAGATTTTTCCTCCAGATGCAATTATTGACCTTTGGCTTCTCAGAGCTGATGCCTAATGACCAGTTGCATGTTAACTGAAAATTAGCTTCAAACACCGACTCTGGTGTTTGCTCACTTTCATTTCTCTCAAGTGCTTCTAAAAAAAATTCAATTTCAAACAGCAGGGAGGTGGGTTTTTTTATGATTAACAAATATTGATTTAGTCTATCAAAGCTACTTTTTACTTTTTTTTTTCTCCTCCACACGGTGAATGTCGGCCAGATTACTTACCATTCTGATGGCTTGTGTTGGGCTGAACAAAAGGTGAATATCCGATTTCCAAGTACAGCTAGCAAGAAGGAACCAGCGTGGAAATTCAATCTAAATGTAACGCAACTCATCAGAAAACAAACATCGACTGGCTCGACACACAAGAATCCGATGTATTAACCCGGGTTAAAATCAATGAGGCAAAAGGCTAAAGGTACACTGAACCACATCGGTTTTGAAAGGCGCATTTTGGAAATGTCACCAGGAAAATGAATTTGGCCCAGCAAAGTGCTGGGAGAACAAAGAAGAGAACCGTTTTTGAAATAAGAGTCTATCAAAAGAAACTTAGGTGACAACATAGCAAACATATGGAAGACGATGCTCTGCTCATATGAAACCAAAACTGAACTTTTTGGTGTATTAACAAAAATCCTACTAAAGTGCATAGAAATCTACATGTATACAGTAGTGGTGGCCATTTATTGCATTGTTTAATCACTTATTGTAAAAATGTTCTTATCATGATAGGAATTTTGATTTATCAACTGGTAGCAATACCGAAAATGTTATTTTTTTAAATTTTCCCCACTCTTTGTTCCAAGAGAGCGTCAATAGATGTCAGCAAATTTGAAAATATGATTAAATGCAGTTACTGTGTTCAGATTACTGAGACAAATCAAATTTCTTCAAGTAAGTGGCATCCTGAAGAAACCTATGGGCTTCTTCAGGAAATAGAGTTAGGGATAGGGGTTTTTCAAAAGCAATATTTGTTTTATGGCGCTTTGAATGCTGTGCTATGAGTGCCATGCAGTCATAACCATACGTTTACCTAAAGAAGTAATAGCATTTTAATTTTTATAGTTATCACAATCGTACCACAAAATATTGTAATAAAATTATAAGTCAGTGTACAGTATATGAAAAAAAAGCCGAATTGTTAAAATGTAACAAATTTGAAGAATCCAAGTCATGGACTCTTCTGATTGACATCGTTATTTACCAACTCAAACTTGAGCTACACCTTAACCATGTGAAATTTATATGTTGCTCCAGCTTTGAAGGAATTTATGAGGGAAAGAGAAGGACTGTTCCTTCCCGTTGAAAACGAAAAACAAGATAAACCAGTGGTTTTTCTGTCTTAAATGATAAAAACACCAAAACTCAAATTCAGCAATTACTTTTCAAACATTACTAAAACATACCAAAATTATTGATAAAAACATTTCCAGACAAAAAAGCCCCATCTCTAAAGGTTTATGCAGTATATTTATCAATTCCTTCAGTCAATATTGGCCATTTTCCCAGCGAGAGACCTTCAGCACAGCATATAAAAAGTGATCCACTGTAAATACATGTTATAAGACCTGTCTAGTAACTCTCAGACTTAAATCAGACTTCATTTGCTGCACCCACGTAGCTCCTGCTACCAGCCTGTGCAGGAACTACTTCAGGAGAAACCTTCTGCCCTGAGTGGATCAAATAAATAAAAAGGTAATCCCCCTCCCTTTTCCTTCACCCCACTGTTCCCAGTTAAGACTCCGCCAACAAGGCCAATCCCATATGTTGATGTATACCTGCGTGTTTTTGTGAGGAATGTGAGCGTAGTGTTGGAGGTCAGCCACGTTTCACTGAAGGAATATAAAGGGAAGGCAATTGCTAAGGTGATAGTGCTGCTATTGATGTAACCAATTTCATTCTCCAAATGGCGTTTGCCACAGTGGACGGGGAGAGATGGGTTTAATCTCAGAGGTGAGATGAAAACTATATTATGGTGAGAAAAGGGAGGAGGGAGAGATGAAGGTTAGGGGTAGGAAGAGGTGGGCGGTTTCTTCAGGAGGATCTCAAAATACATACATTAGAAAATACAATAACCTGATACCTCAATTAGACACAAACTGTTTAAGATACACTCCAGATGTCTTTCTTGGTTTATTAAAGAATGCAATAAAGTGCAAAGGAAAGAGGTTCAGCTAATGATAATGTGCAGAGAAGCAGCATGGAGCAGTCATCAAAGTTGTTGATGTCTGTGTTGCTCTGAAAAAAGTGCTGACAGTGATTTCTAAAGAGATGTAACTAAAACTACAACTTGAAAAGTTGTTAAATGCATTTAGATGAACTTTGCCAAAGCTAAAACATGACCACGACCGTCACAGTTGGACTGTCTTTGTGGAGACCTATTCCATCTGTTTGGGTCTGGTTTATCTTTTAGTTGGCAGAATAAATCTAAAATTGTCACTAAAAAGCTTGGAAGAAGAAAGTGTGTATCTGATGTCCTCTGTATTATACAAATATTGCTCGTATCTAATGAAAAACTGCAGCATGCTGGCTCTGATTGCTGCTGTGTGAGTGTTCAAGCTTTCATAGTTCTTACACCTTTCCCATTGCGCCACATCACACTACAAACTTTAATGTATTTTATCAGGATTGAATGTGAGAGATTAGAACAAAGTTGTGAATAACTACAAAGTAAAAGGAGCAGGATGCGTGGCTTAAAAAAACAACATATTTTTAGTCATCTGAAAAGTGTGGTATGTAATTGCATCCTTCTCTACCTCTTTGTTCCAGATTAATCATATCGGATAAAGAATATCTGAGCGGCAATTTTAAAGTCTTTCCACAGATTTTTATATTTAGCTTCATGTGTCTTCACTCGAACTCTGATCATATTTCCTGTTCCTATGGATTCAACTCAATTATGCCCCATTTTCAAAATAAATAAATAATAAAGGAGTATTTTTTTTAAGTAATTTGTTGAGGCAACTCTTGCTTAAAAATCTGTCATCTTTAAACTAACCTGGAGGGTCCATGAAGTCAAAGTGCACAAGATCATCAATGCCCAGTTTCTTCAGCTGCAGCACCACGGAGCCAAGATTAGACCTCAGGATCTCTGGATATGTGTTGTCCTGTGCCATTTAGAAAGGAAGCCCAAGGAACAATTTAAAGTGAATCAGACACGGTGATTATTATCTACTCATGAATCAGTCATATGTCAGCTTAAACAGAAACAGGGAGTGTAGGGCATCTGAAGGGCTATTTAAAAAAAGAAACATTTCCATGCCACTAAGAGTGATGGGATAGAATTACCCTCAGGAAAGTGGAAAACTGGGTTTTAGAAGTTCATTTGTCACTGTGGCCATGTTGTTAACACATCTTAAGAAGGTGATTTAGAATCAGGATCCTGAAATCCAAGAGTCGTGAGAGCAAATTCTCTACAGCTATAAGGTCGCTCTGGGGGATACAAGATGCTCGAGGCACTGCAGAATGGCATATATAAGAAGTCGTCTTGAGTTTATATTTCATATAATTTCAGTCATCTTAAAGCCACACCGCTTTTCACCTGCATTTCTGTCCTGTAAGCTTTCTCTGTGTACAAGCGGAAACATTTTCCTGGGCGCGTTCGTCCAGCGCGACCCGCTCTCTGCTGAGCCGAGGCCTTGCTGATGGCTGTGACCAAAAGGGATTCCACTCTGATGCGTGGGTTGTACACCTGAGAGGAACAGAGAGAAAAGGCTTGAAATGATTTAACAGAAAAAAAAAACCCAGAAATGCTTAAACTGGGGTAGTGCTTTTCTTTGTTTAAAGAAAAAATTAAGAAAGTAACATCTAGCGCATCTACAAGATGATGACAAAAAGCTGCAGAGTGACACATGCGCCCAATTCACCACGGTGAATATATAATCTTGTTTTGTGCCGAGTGTATGACTTGGCTTCAGGCTGGTGAAATGTCAGGGGAATAAATAACAGGCTTTTCCATCTTTGCTGCTGTCAGTTGTGCACTGCTGTGTTTATCTGAGGATTCTCAGGCAACAGACGCAGATGATCGCAACAGATAAGGAGTTGTGGGGGGAAAGGGGAAGCTAACCTTTTGCTTGGCAAATCCGGGATCAATTACAAACACCACTCCGTCGATGGTCAGGGACGTCTCGGCGATGTTTGTTGACACAACGACCTGTGAACATGAGGGCACATGATTTAAATGATCCACCCAAGGCGTCCGGAAAGACTGATGGGATCTCGGAGGTTGGATCTGGCTCGACTGAAATCAGGCTCCTGTGTGTTCCATCAGGCGAACAGCATAGTGCTTTGCTTTCAGCTGGTCATGGAATATTAAGATGTCATTGCAATTCACAAACATTCCCAAATTTTATAAAAAACCAAAGACAACATGAGAAAGCACCACAATGTTTTGACTGCCTCTGTTAAAGAATAATTAGTACTCATTGAAAATGCTAACATTTTGTCACGTCATATCTGTGCTTTTTGATTGAAGGTGGTAAATCAACACAACAACTGAGTTAAAATATTTTTTTTTACTACTGAAGAAAAACAGACCCTCAGCATCGTTCTCCTTCCAGTACTTCCTTCTGTTTACCATCACATAAAATGCTAATAAAATACACTGTAGTTTTAAATAACAGGAAAGATGTGAAAAAAGATTTTAGGTCTATAAGCTCTTTTTGCAAGTCAATTCTTTAGGTGCACAGAAAATAATTCATGTTTTCTAAAATGCAGCACCAAACAATATATTTTTTTCTTTTATCATACCTCTTTTCTCCCCACAATGAGGACTTGTGTGAGGCAAGTATTTCTTTCTTAATATCTGAAGCACTGCTTCAGATATTAATAAAAAAATATCTGAAGCAGTATTCTTCAGATATTGCTTCAGATATCTGCACAGTTGGCACAGGGATGCACCAACTGTGCCTACCTCACTGTTCATGACTTGCTCTTGATTTCTGTTGTGCAATGTTGGCACCAACAGCTTTACTTTGAATACAAGCTGAGGCAAATCTTTGCTATGAACTTAGCTTGGACATTTTTTGGACAATTTTATGAAGCCAAGTGCACAGTCTTTACGTTCAACTCGATGATTTTCCATAATGAAATTAGCAGAGTTCACTATAGGGCTGCATGATGTTAGGAAAATCTGCAATGTAATAATATTGGTGAAAGTTGCAATGACGATGTGACTTGCCATATTTCCTCTTCTTTTGTGCCAATAGTAAACATAGACCACAGGTAGTAAGTAATCTATTCAACTATCAGAAAAAAAAAAATTCAATATTTCTACCTCAAAAAGGCTTTAAAGTTTAAAAGTTGTAAATCTGGACTCATCGGGTCACATGACTTCTTTTATGAGTCCTATCTTTTTGTTCACTTACAAATTGAAACCTTTTTCTCTGGTTAGCTACTGAATAGTGGATTTCTTAAGGGTACAGAGCTGTTCAGTTCCAATCACTCGAGGTCCCTTCACATAGTGGTGTGAAAATTTTCTGACTTTCATGACTGCACATAGCCCTGAGTTACGTTGTTGTTTTCCTTCGATTTGATGTCACCAAACGTTTAAGTGATCACCGATCACAGTGATTCAGGGTTTTATTTCCGACTGCATTTCTTCCTGAAAGACAATGGTTCCCCACTATCCTCCCAGTTGTTAATGCGCTGGCGAGTTCTCAACCCAATTTTAGTGGTCTTTGCATCGTTTTCTCTGCTTGATGCCAATGAATTGATCCTCCTTAAACGTATCAACATCTTTTCAATGACCACAGGATGTGTCTTTCAACATGGTTGCTGAGAAATGAAAAGCTAATCATTGCATCAGCTGGGGTTAAATAACGTTGACAATTAAGCTCCAGCCTTAAATACAAAACCTGAAAAAATCCAACAGAAGGTACTGAGAAGAAAGGATGAATGGTGTAAAGAAGATCAATACAAAGACACATACTTTCATACCTCAGCGCAAGTTCTTCTTGCCATATTTACTCACATCCAGTGTTTGCAAATAATGTTTAATCCTTCTTAAGTTATAAATGTTGAAGTTGTCAGTAATTTATGGCGTGTGTTTCCATCATGGTCAGTGTTCAGATGGTTGGATGAATGGAGGGGTCCTGGACTCATCACTATCCATTACTAATTATTTCATCATTTTGCTTGTCGTTAAGGAATGCCATAATCCTAACTCTAACATCTAAAATCGTACAACTGCATTTGATAATGTAGTATTAAAAATAAATAAAACAGAGCTGCATCAATATGCTTTCTTCCTTTAAAAAACAACACAACCCAGACAGGGTCTTTTGCTGCTTTAATGTTAAGAAGAAACCACAACTGTGGTAAACAGTGGCATGTTGGATGTTTTGCCGTGAAGGAAATGTGCTCAGTCAATATCTTTACTGCTGTGTATTCGTTGAGAGAAGGAGAACAAGAAAGGAAAAGCAGCAGTGTGATGAAAAGCTGCTGGGGTTCCAAGAACATGACCAGTGGGAAAATTGTGAACCAGTTCCATGTAGCAGTTTCAAATCTACAATCGGCCCTTATAGCAAAGATGTGCATGGGAAATGACAGTTGAATCAAAGCAAAATTATCCAATGAGTCACATCACCCGGAGTCTGTTAGCTGTTGGGATGCATGCAAACAGGGGGTAGAGGGAGAAGGGAAGGAAGATGAGACAGTTTCTGCTGCTCTCACGCAAACTTTGATGCTGCTGGGGAATCTTCTCCATAAATAACCCGGGAGACGGTCTGAGTTAAGAAACTCGATTAAATCTTCAATTTTTACAAGACGCTCTGACATCAGTGTCACTGCTTATTAAAAACAATGTTGCCGATTTAGTCATTTAACATGCACCAAAACGTAAACAAACCACAAAATTACCCGAGTGGACGTTTGACGGTTTCTGTCTACTTTCTTGGTAGTCCTCATCATAAAACGGCAAGCACAGAACCAAACATCAAATGTAGTCTTTGCTGATACACGTCCACAGAACCAATTTTGCACACTTGACACACTTCCTTTGTAGCCGTGCCTCTTCAGCTGTCTTCAAGCCGAGAGCCTTGGAGACTTTTAAATCCCACCTTTTAAGTGAGGATTTCTCTGCAGCCTGAGAATGCCTGACTGTTTAGTTATTAATGCCAGAGACAGCCTTTTCCCCCCTATCATTCTGCCTCTGACCTCGAGTAATTCACCTGTCGAACGGCACATTCCCAGTTAGTATTCAAGGCGAAAAATGAAGAGATGGAAATAAACGCTGGGTAGAAACTTATAAAAATTGGCTGTCATATGCATAATTCTTGGCTGTCAAGATGTGAACGCATCCCGTGACAAATTAACACATTTAATAACTATAAATCATAAAGGCTAACTACTAAGTAATACATCAGCTGCTCAGTTTAAAGGTAGATCATTTACTTTGGTCTAGTTTTATGGCTTTAGTGGAACCATTTTTTTTTTTTCCAAGTGACCCACAGAAACACAACGTTGAAGAAAGCAATGGGCCGATTTCCATTTTAAAGTTATACCAAGGCTTCAAAGTCGCTTGAATTGTAAGTTATATCGTTGCTATGGTTTCAAGTCCTTCTAATGAGACATCAAGAAAAGTGTCTAAAAGAAGATTTCTACGAATCTGCTGTTTAGAAATATTTCCAATTATGTGAAACATAGACATTATATAAACAAACAAACAAAAAAACACATTGTTTTAAATTAGGTAACTGTTTAAGAACTACAGTGGCAAAATCTGAACAACATGTCTGTTAAGCAGCTGACTGAAGGCTGGCTACCTCAGCACTAATTAACCAGCTAATATGAGCTTGTCATAACTGTCTTACTGTGCATTAGTAGTAGTAGTTTTCTAAAGCTGCATCAAGCATAGTGAAGCATGGCCTCACCCTCCCCCACCTGTTGCTTCACAGACCCAGTCAGCTGGGTGAAAAATGGATATTATGTTTTACTCATTCTTACAAAAAAAGGATAAATGAACTGTTTGGGAGCACAGTATTTTAAAACAAACAAGATAAGGCTGTCTTATTGTCTCTTCCCTTTGTACTCAGAAGTCAGATTGCTCAAGTTCTCAGTCTCGAATAAATCAAGGTCGTCCCTGTGAGGTCACCAGGCAGCCTTGAATTCTCTCTCCAATACGGCAGTTGCAGGTATAAACTAATAATTAACACCTCTGACAGTTTGAATTTCATTAAGCTTCAGGCATACACATAGCTGTTCAATATTTATTTAATAGCATGTTCCCTGAGTGTTTGATCATCAAAAATTAAAACAAATTAGCAAATCCCACAGGAACTGAAGTCTCTTTGCTAACAAAACTCGCTCTATTTGGGTGTGAAGTCAGTCCCAGTTTTAAACTTTGACTTTAAAGACAAACTACACGGACAAATAAAACTGCAGTTGTCAAGCTGGGTCAGGTAATAGGTTTTTGTTTTAGACCTTCGTTTTTAACTTTTCATTGAACGAAACTCAGTTATCACACTGTGAGAATGTCACACCTACCACTGCCTACTTCAAACAAACCTTACTGTTATGTCTTTATCCAGTTTTGCACCATCTATCAGGCTCTAAATGTGCTTCATAGATGAACTCATTTTGCTTTACTGTAACAGGAATCCTGTGAAGGATGCTCCGTGCCGGCACCCATCACCTTCCTAAGGAATCAAAGAGCTAGGAATGCTTCAACGTCTGTCTACAAAAAAAATGGACTAGCGGAGGCTGCCTCTGTCTGGAGTATTGGGTCACAGTGGGTGCTCCAGCAGATGCCGCACATGACACCCTCTCACATTTCATGATCGTATGGGTGGCCTCATTGACTGCATTGATTCTGAAGGATTATCCGGGCTGGGGCCATTACACTGAACGCAGGCTGGCTCCTTCCAGTCTGTTGCTGCACTGGATAATCCGGGCTTCTTCATCAGTAATATCATTAGAGCATCATCTCTGCATGTTATTTCTGGGTTATTACCTGCAGGAGAGCATGCTCTATAGTTAAAATGGGCCATTTTTCACGTTCCCTGCTGGGGAGCACAGCCGTGTTGACAAATAAAGCCTTCCACCGATGAAGGGAGGAGAACACCGTGATGCGCTCACATTTGAAGCCCAATGAAACGGATACAAGGCAGCATCTTAAGTAACGTCAGGCAGACGGCTTAAAAGATGTCATTGATGAAACAAAACTCCTAAAACCAACTACAGCCCATTTATTAGAGAATATGTTTCAAATTTTGGAGCGCTAAGTGAGATTACGGCTGCTGTTAGTGATTAGTCAACTTCTGCCTTGCTTTAAGATGATTAAACTGTTCAAAAATGGAAGACGAGTAGCTTTCCAAGAGAAATGGAGCAATGACGAGCCGGTGCTTTATGTTAATTGAGGGGTGCCTAATGCAGTCGTTAGCATGCGTAGCAGCAGATGCGGCGAACCTTAATTCTTTTTCACTACTTCCTCTTGGGCTGGCTTGGATGACATCTCTACATTTTTCACTTGATGAGTTGCTCAGTCAGTCACTGAAGAGAAGCACATTTACTTCAAGGACGGCAACTTTAGATGCCACCTCGCCAATTCAACGAGACCCTGACAAATTGAGGCTGGGGGACAAAAAAAAAAGAGACAAACTGTACCCTTCTGAAGTTTAAACTGGTTGCTGGGCATAAACTTCAAACTCCTTGACTTTATTTACTGTATTTCAGTTCATCCTCATACGAACATTTGTGGTTAATAGCGATGTGGAATGATATTTAACATAAAGTAACATCTTAAGTGCTGTTAAAAAGACTCACACCCACTAAACAATCATAATATCTCCTTTAGCAATATTAATCTAGATATACATACCAAGCAACTCTCTCCAGCTCATTTTGGGGGATGCTAAAGTGAGGTATGTTTGTGTAGAATGCTCATGTGTTGAACTAAGTGTTCAATGCAACGTGTTGTACCTCAACTTTAAAAAGTAAAAAAGTGAGAGGACCTCTCCCACCTCTCACTAAACTCCATTGTTTGGGAAAATTAAGGTTTCTGATGAAGCTACATTGGAGAAAGAAAGGTGAACTGATCCAAAACTTGTCACCATAACGTTTTAAAACAACAGAGTATGTAGCTTGCTCCGTATTACTTAATTACTCATCTGAAACAATGTCAAGCCGAATATAAACATCCATGATACTGAAGCAAAATCTGCTAAAGTTCAAATCCAGCTGCATGCCACATTCAACCAGTCCAAAACACTGTATAGCATGACATGTGACAAGTCCCTCTGAGTAGAGAGATTTTCCCATCAGATGCAATTTTAAGATGCACTCAAGTACATCTTGTACACTGGATTGTCTAAACATCAGATCAACTCAAATGTGATTTAAATATTTTTCTTATTCTCAAATTTCTTGCAAGGTCTTTTTAAAAATCTTCTTAGACAACATTTGCATCTCTTGGCATTAGTGTTTTTTATTAAACAGTAACCAGACAGGAAAGAGGGAAAAATATGCAGCAAATGGCCCAACACTGGATTTTGAACCAAGTTGAAGGCTTTAGCGTCTGAATATGGTGCTTTCACTCCACCATCTGAACCACACAGTGCCCAGGATTTGCTACCTGCTTAGCCCTTATTTTAAACAAAAAGTCAAACTACAGTCTAGCATCGTGCTACAGTGTGTTTTTTAGAAGTTTCTCTTCTATTCTATGTTGCATGACTTTGTGTTTTTGTGTTTGTTATGATGTAAAGCACTTTGAAATGCCTTGCTGCTGAAATGTGCTATACAAATAAAATTTGATTGATTGATTCAAACAAATTTGAACAAACCACTAATGTATCGAGCCATGATTTTAACCAAAGTACATACATACCAAGGTTTTTGCGTACTGTTTGTGTACACCTATTATCTCCGATCTATCCATCCATTTATGTCTTATCAAAACAAAAAAAAAAAGAAAAATGGGGGTGCGGCTTTACCTTCAGCCCAGTTAACTCCTTTTAATGCAATTGGCTTTTTAAAGTCGGCTAATTAAAGAGAGTTGACCTGTGTGTGACCTAATCTCAGTATAAATCCTGATCTTATTTGAGGCCCTCAGAGGTTTGTTAGAGAACATCAGTGAACGAACAGCATCAGAAAAATACAGCAGACAGTCAGAGATAAATTTAAGGAGAAGTTTAAAGAAGAGGTTAGGTAATTAATCAGCATCACTAAGTTTGAACGTCTCACAAGCACATTTCAGACCATCACAGTTTGAACTGTGCTCAATAATCATCACAACGTCACGAAAAAAAACATTGCAGAATTTTCTGGAATGTATAAAGAAGAAAGAAATTGTTGACAGAAAGCCAGAAGAAGTCCACAAGAAGAAGTTGCTCTGGTTAGAGCAGTGTAATGGAAAACTTAGACTACATATCTTAATAAAAATACCATCCCAAAAGAGAAATGATGGTGGAATAATCAAGCTATGGGACAGAGGAGTTTCTAAGAGTTGATTGGAAGATGGATGAAGCTAAACAAAGGGCAATTCCAGAAGAAAACTTGTAGAATGGATAGAGCTTCATCTACCAAGTGGAAAGTGATGTTAAACAAGCAGCTAGAGCTACAGTGGAATCATTTAGATCAAAGTATTGTCATGTATTACACCTAATTCCACTTCTGAATCTATATCAAGTCATAAACGGATGTTCACAAGTGTTCTCTATCCAGTTTGGCTGTGTTAGAGCTGTTTTGCGAACAAAACCAGGCAAAATCTCACATGTTAAAGATAAAAACAAACTTTCTATCTCAGCTACAAAGGCCTGACAGCGAACCTGCATGGGGCAACATTCATATTTCAAGCATCAAAATCCAACATCAATTCAGTGACTCTAAAAGTCACGTCATCCGGTCTGAGTCGAGTATTTTTTTGATGTATCACAATGTGCTCAACTTCGACAGCGCATAAATACTTTAGCTGCTCATTTCAGTCTGATCTGGCTCAATTAGCAGGGTTGTAGCTATGACTCATTCATCAACACCGTCCTCTATCAGCTGTTGGGGCTGAGTGTTTGCTCATTCTCTGGCACTGGTGATGGTCTTGTATTCTCTCAGATCCCAAGCCAACAGTGTGACAGTGCATCTGGAGATGCTACTACAGCAATGAGCCCATCTGAATAGAAACTGGCACACAAAAAAGGAGGAGCTCTTTTGTGTCTATCAATAAGAGTGTGAGATAAAATGAGAAAGAATGAGATACGTAACATACCTTTACAGAGTTTTTGCGCACTTTTGAATGTAGGGATAAAACGCTAGGAATGGAGCGCTTCCCCCCAAGCTCACAGGGTGTGAGTAATACTCCAGATATAATTTAGAGCACAGAATCACATGCTTACAAAAGCAGCATATGTTGCGTGAGTCAGTTCTGCGCTGAAGCTGAGAAAAAAGGAAGAGAGGGGGGAAAAAAAGAAACTTTCCACCTTTTTAGCTCTCTTATTTTCCCCCCCATCTGGCCTCCCCTTACTCTCTCCCTCGCTTGCTTCCGGAGCTGCCTTACCTTTCTTCCAATAGCGCCGTTTGGCTCATTTGGTGGAGGCGGCTCAAAGATTCTCTGCTGCTGCTGCGGTGGTAGGGTGGAGTACAGGGGGATGATTTTCATATCGCCGACTTGGGGCCCCAGGTTGTCGACCTCACGCTTGATTCGCTTGCAGGCTTCGTCGATTTCCTGAAAGATGAAAGGGCCACAATTGTTCCCTGAACCTCCAGTGTAAGCAAACACAAAACCAGCCAGGTTCTGAGCAACACCTGGATTAACAATGGTAGTGGACGGATGCGACAGAGGGGAAGAAATAAGAAGGGAGCCGGGGAAAACCGTGGTTCCCTGCTACAGTACATTTGTTCTAACTATCGTTCCATCTGATGGAGGAAATTAAACTTGGACTGCAGCATGCTTTGCTGAGCTCCCTGTGGCTCTGTTGTCAAATGCAGCAATCATGGAAAACACAGACGACCACGCTCGGAAGGCACAAACGCGCAGAGCCAGACACACTCAAACGGGGTTTATTATTCCACAGCGCAGTATTGTAGAGGGGAATGTGATATGAGACTGCAGCATTGATGCATAACCAGCGGCAAATCATGGCAGATCAGTTTAGTGGAGCTGAACGTTCAAGAGCCGGTGGGTTGGCAGACAGAAGCCGTGAGTAGCGCCAGGAATGAGGATAGGAAATACAAAATTGGAGCCTATTCTCTAACGGCATATTAAATGTAATAGGAAAAAGACATTATAAATATTCCACAAAGCCTTTTGCCTAACAACATAAAGATTGATTCATTTTTCTTTCATTCTATTGTAACACACAGACAATTCCATATTTTAACAACTGTTCAAAGTTCTGAACAGTTTGCAGCATAAAACAAAGCTGTCAACACATTTAGTTTTTTGTAAGCTAGTCCCAGTTAGGAACCATTTCATCATGTTCCAAACAACAATCATTTCATTTTCAACGTGCTGCAGCTCCTCCGCGTGATACCTTGCTGCTTATGCTGTTGCACCACCTACAGGCCCACGGGAGCACTGCAGCAACTTCCCAAAGAGTTGCAATGAAGGCACTCAGAGTAACAAGCCTAAAATTTATGCCTCAGAACAAGTACTAGAAGCAACAACGGTTTAACAACGTACCAAAGATCCAGCCAAAAAAAGTGGCATTTATGACTTACAAAATGTTCATCTACATCCTGTTTCTAAACCTGTTTAAGGAAAACTAATAATGCTATGATAAAGAACCTATCAAACTTTTTCAAGTTTGACAAGTTCACTTGAAGAATTTTTTTTAAATCACTTTGGGATGATTTGTTACAAGATACAATCTATGTGATGAATTTTTATTCAGCCCATGGGGCAGCCAACTGTTTTCATAATTAGAATAGTCATTTATATAGTTTAAACTTTGCTCAAAACAAATGGAAGTTGTTCCACAACTGCAAACCTACAACTCAATGTTTTGGAATATTCAAATGAAAGAATATTCTAGTCCAAGTTCTGCCCGGATCACAATTGAGAATCTATGGTGATCATTTTAAATTGATCAGACAATCACCATCCTAAAGAAGAATGGTCAAAAATGTTGGTGGGCTAAATACAAAAGAAACTACAGAGTTCTAATTGTAAAAATAAAGTAAGAACCCAATGACAAATATTTAAGTTTGTGACAAAATGAAAATGTCCAAGGTATATTAAAGGCTTTATGTATCTTCAGTGCCTTCTTATACAGTGATGTGCAGTATACTTGTCATTAATAACAAGTTTTAGCCATCTATTGAAATCCTTTTTTTCATGACAAACCTTTTAGTTGATCTCCTATTACAGCATATAATTTTTTTTAATTATTATTTTGTCTAAAATTTACAATAACCAAGTTAAAGGTGCTGAATTTTGAGTGTTTGCAAGAAAAACTGAATGTTTATGATCATAAGGGAATAAATTACTTCCAACAGGGCTGTTTGAAGGCTATTAACATTATGGGTTTTGTAGTTTTGTCACAGTATAATAACACTAATTGCTCAGTCAGAACTACAATGAATGGAAGAAATGAATGATGCTAGAAGATTAAAAAAGACGATGGATTTATAATGGAACTAATTTAGCATATAATTTAAAACATCCTTTGAAAATCTGGATATATCTAAGACTTTTTAGGTCCTAATATTGAGAAGATTAAATTTTAGTCTTTTTAATACTCTGCAGAAGGCTGGATTTCCTTTTTCTCCCATCAGTACTGCAAATAGGTTATTAGCCCGGTTTGTCCTCTTGTTCATCAAATCAAGTCGGGCCTCTCCGATGGCCATGTGCCTCTTAATCAACACGCTGACACGTGGAAAACGCTAAATCTGAATGGATCGGTAAAATTAGCCTCAGTATTAATAGCCCATCAAGCTTCTGGATGCAGCAGCTGCCACGAAAAAAATAAATAAATAACCTCTTTGCCAAAGCGCTGGAAGCAAGCTGGCTGTCTGTCCTGTAGGGATTTGAAGACAAAGTGTGTGTGTGTAGGGGTGTGCGTGCGTGTGTGCACGTGCATAAACATTTGTCCAGCATTGGGAACCTGTCCACCAGCTCTGCCTGTGACCCCAGAAGCAAGAATCTAACTAGCCAAGCTAAAGTACCAACACATTTGGGCACCCTCCTTGACAAGCAAACAGCACCCCTGCCGCAACCCCCACAAATCCTCCAGTTTTTTTGATGTTAGCTGCTGAGGGGGAAGCTTAAATATTAGGACTTATCTACTCTCGACAGCTGTGATAAGTTTCAACTTTCTCATTTGTAGCTGGCGCTTCAGTTCTGTTTGTTTGTGGAAGCCAAATATCTCTCAGAAAAGCTGTGGAGGGGAGAGCTACGTGGTCGTTTGCACTTGCTTCCCCTCTGATATAAATTAAACAGTCAGATAAAAAGAATCTATGGCTTTGCCATGGAGCTGCCTCCAAATCATTAGTCTACATCAAAGTTGCTGGGAGACTGAAGAGGTTAAGAAGCGCTTGAGGGGCACACTGCTGCACCCTTTGAACAGCCATCTCTGCCAGACCTACAACACATTAACTTCTTTAACCCAATTAGGAGAGGGTGATAATGAACTCACCATGGGAGCGCTCTCTGTTATGCCTGAGCTTTACACAGCATGGGGTTGTGGAATATAAATCAACAAATTACATCTAACCACAAAAAAAAGAGAAAATCTTTAACACTTTGGCTGCAAATATCTTAGACTTTTTCCTAGTCAGTCACGGGAGGGACGATCAATGTTTCAGCTGGGATACCACTTATTCTAAAATCAATTACCGATCCTCAAAGGAGACCACTTCAAACACTACGCCGCCCAATGACTTGATCTTGTTTGTAACAAGCTGCATATCGATCTTGGTTTGACAAATTAATACTGACGTAGGTGTTCTACAACAGCCAAGCTGGTGTCAAATGCCAGATAATTACTGGTAATAAACAACCAGCGAGAAAATGTGACTGGGGAAGTCAGAACAACATGACATCATTTGAGTGGCCAACACGGCACTTGCTTCTCGGACTGCAGGTTCACTGGTGGTTCCTCGAGTTTCTAAAAATAGACTGGGAGGAATAGGCTGCTCTCCAGTGGAAATAGCTCCCAGTGTTTGTCCAGATGGCAGACACCCTGTCTACTTTCACTTTCCTTTTTGACAAAGCTTACAGTTAAAGCGGTTCAGATTATCCTAAACTATCTCTCTAGTTATGCTGCTACAGGTTTAGGATTCTGCAGGACATACATTGAATCCGGAAAGTTTTCACAGTGCTACACTTTTTCCATATTTCATTGCGTCACAGTCTTATTCCAGATTGTAGTAGATTAATCTATTTCCCTAAAATTCTAGTCGTCACCATTCATGCTAAAAGCACCTCAACGTGCTTTAGAGAATTATAAACAATACACCCACAAGATAAAAAACAAAACAATATGAACTGTCACCCCACTCTAGAGGTCAAGAGCGATGTGGAGTCTGCCAGTTCCTGCTACATTAAAGCAACCCCATACCATGATGCTGCCACCACCGTGCTTCGCTGTAGGGAAGGTATTGGCCTCTATAACACTTGGAATGTTTGGAGGAAGCATGACGCCTGCATTATGTACTAACAAGTTTAGATTTTATGAAGAAGGAAGATGCGCTCAGATTCTTCTGCAGATATTTTTGTGTCATTTCCTTTAGTGTTTCTTGGTGCAGCTCCACCACAGGCGAAGAGGTAAACAAGTTGCTCAGTGGGTTTGTTTTGTTTGACTGAGTGCAGAGTGAAAGCAAACCGCACCAGCTGAAAATATAACAACGTTGCAATTTTGGTCCTGAATCAAATCAAGTCTCCTGGACTATCAGGTGTGTACAAACTAAATACACCCTAAAACATCTGCGTTAGTATAACTGCATCTCATTATATGTTCTAGACGTAGAGAAAACCGCTGGCTCTTTTAAGTCAAGTCTGAAAACATTATTTACTCCAGCTTGCAATAGAGATCAAAAATCACTTTATCGGTTCGTTTTCTCTTAGTGTTTTTGATTTGAACTGTTTTTGTGGTGCATAAGTTTCATGAGTTGCTTAAATGTTGTATATATTTAATATATTTATTGATTTGTTGTAATTTTCTGCGCCTCTGTCATTTTGTTTTCCTGTAAAGCACTTGGATTTAAAGTGTGCCTTAATGAAATAAACTTGTCTAACCTAAACACCAAAATTTAGTCCAATGTGTGTATCTGTCTCCACCAGTGATGCTTGCCAATACAACCACTTTTGATTAAATGTTCTCCAACAGTATTCCGTCAAAGAGCTGAGAAACTAATCATTGCAGCAAAAGGCGCTGCTGGATCCGACAGGCTTCTCCTCTCCACTGATCAGGAGATTGAGACATTTGTTGGTGCTTTTCTGCACGCGTGTGTCCACCCAGCTGTGACCAAATTCATCACTTTGGGCATGGACCCTGCCCTCCATTACACATCAGTGGACGACATTTGCAGGAGGGGGAAAAATAATGACTTAATTTCAGAGATTTGTGAGAAGGTTGGAATCTGGGTCACTTGTCTTCTTTTTTTACATTTGCAGCACAAATCCTGATGATTCCCAAAGAGCCAGAGTCACAGACAGCCAAGTCATTTATTCATCAAAGGATTAGAGATATTTTGTCAAATGTGCCTATTTTTTCAGTTTCCATGGACACTGTTAACATTTAGGATTCATAGTGGTAAAAGCATACTTTTTAATTCTAAGGTATTACCAATTAGAACATTTTTAAATAGTCCAATACCTCAGCTGAGTCTTTTGCGAAATACAGTACGCTGAAAAAACTCCATACATTTACAAATTCATAGAACTTCTAAATGATTATAAGTTTTGCAGAGGGGAAATCCAACTTGTTAAGATCATTTAACCTTCCATTTCCTCTGTAAGAGCAAATGTTAATGCCGTGCATAAACTATGCCCCATAAAACCTCAATGAACTGAAGCAACTTGTAAAGAGGCGGCCAATATCCCATCAAACAAAGTCAGAGGCTGATAAGGTCATATAGAAGGTAAATACATCATGTAGTAGACTTATTTGTACATAAACTGTAGTAGCTCATTAGGTTTTCAATTTAGGTGAAATTTAGGAACAAAATTATTTTTTTTTAATGTCATGATACATAAACTTTAAGAACTAAAATAGAGTGCGCGTTGGGAATGCACAATATATAAGTATATTGTTATTGCAGTATCAGCGCGTGCATTATTAATACTGCTCAAGACTGGAATGCAGTAATTGTTGGACTAATGTATTTCCAGTGTCATGAATTCATGCTTGAATGGAAATGTAATATTCTGCCTGTTGGTTGGAGCCTTACTGCTGTAGAAGCTCACAGCTGGCAGAGTACAAGGCCAAGATGCTAAACATCACAAAGAGAAAAAAAGAAGGGAGGAGAATGTGCATGTATCGAATTTGATATTGTCATTATAGTTACCGATACTACCACTGAATTATTTAATAAAATTATGTATAAGAAATAAAATAGATTGTTATTCTGGCTACTCAGGCAAGCAGGTATGCAGCTTTTTTTCCACAAAGAAGTAAGAAAAGAAGGTAAAACATTAGGAAGGAAGGTGGAAGACAGTGACTAATGGATGTATATAAGACAGGATGAACATAAGGAAGGACATAAGGGAGCCAAAAGGGATATAGAGACAAGGAAGAAAGAAAAAGCACAAAAATAGATAAGACATATTTTTCTATACTTATCCAGATTTGGAAAATAAAATACCTACTAACAAAAAAATATTGAATATTTTCCAGGAACCCTCTAAACCACAAAACATTTTTTTTTTCCATATTGTCTGGGGGAGGTACCTCCTGTCCAGTGAGGAAGAGCAGAATGTCCCCCTCTTCTTCCTCGCACATATGGATCTGGATCACGGTGCGGATGGCCGCCTCCAGGTAGTCTCGCTCGGGCTCCGGTGTGTAAAAAATCTCCACGGGGTGCGTGCGTCCAGGGATGGTTAACAGCGGGCAGTTGTCAAAATACACTTGGAACTTCCCGGCGTCCAGCGTCGCACTCATGACGATGACCTGAGCAGAAAACGGGACATGGCAGCTTGTCGGCGAGGCACACAGTGTTCATGCGAAAAATTAAAGTAATGAGTTTGTGTAATAACAGGTCTGAGTATTCAAGAGAAAATGTTTTTGTTGTCTTGCCAATTATGCATTAGGACAAGTTCTAAGCAGACAACGGTGGAATTAAAATTATGATTAATGTGTCTGCATCCTTCTATGGCATGAATGATGCAACAAATTTTAATTTTAAAAGAGAACCCTGGCACAAACCGAATACAGAGTCTATAATGTACACTTGGGCACTGCAGTCCAAGTAACTGACCTACAAAGATCTATGGCAGACCCTGTTCCTGTTGCTAGGTACACGGTGTTCTTAAACAGAGCCATTAGACTGTGTGCATTAGGATTCTGATGGGAAACACGACTCCCATTTTCAATCTCTAATATTTTCAGGGGCCACCGTCTCTGCATTTCGCTTTACGCTCTGCAAGAGATCCTAATTGCTCTTAATCAAGGCAAATTAAACTTTCAAATTTGGTGAGCGATAGGGATGAAGGAGATAAGGGGAGTGGGTGGATGATCATTCCCAATAACCTAGAGCTCATTTAACAGTCTGCGAACAACAATCTAACCTTTGATTTCACTCTGACAAACAACTAGTCATTATCCATCTGCTTTATGAAAATTATATCTGGCACACGTTAGACCATAAAACTTCTGCCTGCCTTTACGATCATCCCATCGATGCCGACAGTTGCTGTTTTCCTCCTGGTTGACCAGCTAAAAACAATAGGTGATTCTAGGAGCGATCTATGCTGCTACAGCGGTGCAGAAAAATGGGTGTTCCTGAGTCTAACAGTGGCATTTCTCTTTCCACAACATGGAGGCTCAGTCAGAAAAGCACAACAACAAGAAAAATGGCCAGAGGTGGGAAATAAATCCTCTCCTTCTCTGAATTCATCCTTGGAGGGTAATATTTAGGGCTGAAATGTAGCTTTACGAGAGATAAACTCATAATATTTGTGGAAAACCAAAGGTTACGTCTATGAAATAAATCTGCAAGCCGTAAAAAAAACAAACAACTGCAGCACCTGATCCTGAAAATACATCCTAAAAATAAAACAGAGAGTAAAGGAAAACTCAGGAGACGTCTGTGAGCTGGTTCCTACCTTGAGGTCAGACCTCTGGCGAACTACTTCCTTGAGAACCCCCATGAGGATGTCTGTGGCTAATGTGCGTTCATGGGCCTCGTCCAGAATGATGACACCATAGCGCTCCAGCAGGGGATCGTTCATAGCCTCCCGCAGCAACATTCCATCTGTCATGTACCTGAGCAAAAAGAGGATACAGTGCCAACTCCAACTATGCAGTACCCTGATTCTTTATCATCATCTACAGCTACAATATCTGATGAAACCTGCTTAAAATAAAGAAAAAAAATAGAGATACATTTTCCCTTTCAGACCTATTTATAGTTACCCCTACCTTAGACACAGAGATAGAACAAGTAATATACAGACTTCTAAACTTCTAAAAAAAAAAACTAATATCAACTCTAATATTACTAAACACTTAAAAAGCAGTTGGGTAATGACGGCCACATTTCAAGATGTCACTTGATACTGAAATATTTCAATCTCTTATAAAATGAAATTTCAATATAGGGCTGCACGGCAAATAATCTTAACATTAATATTCCAAGTTCACTTTTTAATATTGTATTTTAATTCATTAAACTTTTCAACAAAAATATTAAAAAGGTAGCAGTACAGGTATATGTATTTGTGTGTTCCACATCAGTTTGGCTCCACACTTTTTTTCTGTTAAAGTTACAATTTAAAAAAAAAAATATGGCAGAAAATCCATTTGCTTCAATTTTAAATGAGCTTAGTTCTAAAAGTTTTAAAGTTTTTCCACAGGTCTCAAGGTTCAATGTAGGAGAGAACTTCAGTTAGGTGATGATAAATGGACAGAAGGATATCAGGGTTCCTGAGAAGGAGACACTCAGTTGCCTATCAGTGAGCTGATAGTAAAAACAGAAGTGAATGCACTGAAAAGGATTAGAAACATTTTCTGGTTATGTTTTTCTCCAAAGAAATGTTGGAGAAGACTTTTAAACTGGCATGCAAACTCATCGTCTGACAGATGATTGCGTGGGTTAATGTGCAGGCTTAATGTTTAATCGTGTAAATAATGTTAATGAATCACATTTAGATCACACAAATTCATAAAGCATAGCTACAGTTAATAAATACAATTTACACATGGGTTATAATTATAGATTAGAGACACAGATAGTCTCCAGATTTACCTTTAATTTTGCACTCATCCGAACATGCAGGCTGTCTTTAAATGCGTAGATAGTATAGATTTTATATTTTGTACTTTTATATTTTGTCGTTGCTTCTATTTCAGTTTTGTGGTACAAAACAAGCATCCAATTTTAAAAACAAAGCCAACTAATAATTTAAGTTTAGAATAATCGGTTACTTAATAGGTTAGTCACTATAAGAATCATCATCATCATCATCATCATCATCAAATGCAGCCAAATTTTAATGCCCTAGTAAAATTTTATGTAATAACTACTTACTTTAATACAGTTTTGGCAGAGCTGCAGTCCTCAAACCTGATGGAATAGCCCACCTCTTGACCCAGCATGACATCCATCTCATCTGACACCCTCTGAGCGACGCTCATTGCCGCCACCCTCCTGGGCTGGGTGCAGGCCACCGCTCTCCTAGGCCCCTGCAGCGAACGCACCATGTCTACACACCACTGTGGGATCTGCAGGACAGGAGAGAAGTTTGATTTTGTTAGGGCTTCACCTGAGCAAACATAAACAGAGCAATGTACCACTGAACACTTGTTTAGTTAATGGGTTTAAATAATTGATTTAAATTTATTTATATTATTTGCAATTATATATCAATGGTTTAAATGCATATATTGTTTTGAAAAGGAAGATTCTAATGTTATTACTGGGAGTTTCACAGTTTTCAATTCTACTTTCGCTTTGAGAACTACAAATTACATGAAAAAATGTCTTTATTCTTTGCCCAAAAAAATTAAAGTTGATCTTTTTCAACAAGAAAATGCATAGCGATTCCAGTTAGACGCTACTTTCCTGGTTCATCTTTGGTTACAATTGGGATTTTAGATATAAATAAGTTTTAAAGTTAAGTAGCATGTAGGTCACTAAAAAGTAAAATCAACATAATGCAATAAATTCAATTTCTTTTAAACTTTTGCTTTTTTCCAATCTATCTAAGCAAGTATTTGTATTTGGGGGGGAAAAAAGTTAATTTCCCCAACTTTCATGCATCAGTAAACTGCATAAAACGTACCCAAATATTCACAGCACAGATTTTTAAGCATCATCAGTGCAGAACGCATCGACACACTTAAACCACTCCACTTTGCAGGATCGTTTATATTCATCTCAGGATGAGGCAGAGACTCAGTGATTTACTCTAATCTTCTCCTGCAAATTAAAAAAAAAAAAAAAGAAAAAAAAACACACACAGCCTGGCTGCTTGCTTAAACCACTTAAGATTTAACTTGTAAGTTTAGCTAACTGGGAATCAAATCTTAAAACAACCCAATGAAAATATATGAATCATTCATAGTATCAATATCTTTTCATGATAACATTAAAGCAATTTTAACCACCCAGAGCCAGGCTCTAAATTTACTGTGACATAGTTGGGTCAGTTCATTAAAAGTCTGGTTTAAGGGGGCAACTGATGGCTGTTGCATTTCAAAATTTTAGCGTGCCCCATGCCTCTACCTGCGTGGTTTTTCCAGAGCCCGTCTCTCCGACCAGCACGAACGACTGGTTCCGCATCAGGATTTCTGTAAAGACGTCTCTGTATTCCCAGACTGGGAGCTGCAGCCGCTTCTTTAGGATCTCATGGTAGCGTGGTGTGTGGGGCAGGTTGGTGAATTGGTTTATCTGCTGCTGAACGGGAGGTCGGTTCACAAAACTCCAACTGGCTGCAGCCGAGGCGACGGGGTCATTGCCTGACTTCATGTCTCGGCCCCTGTTACAGTTCCGATCCCGGTTCCTGTCACGATCACGGTCTCTGTCACGCCTTGAACAGGAAGAGAATGAAGTTAGGAGTTAATAAAAAAAAAAAACACAGTCGAAAGGAAACACTTCAGCTTCCATTTAGGCCAACAGTGAGAAAAAGAAAAAACCTGTGGACAAATGTTAACCATGTCAAGCTCTTCTTTTGTAAAAATACTATGAAAAGGTTACTGCACATTCTTTTTCACACTGGCAAATAGATGTCTAATCAAGTATAGCATGCAAAGGTCATGAATAAACTAATTGCTTGGAGCATTTTTCCCATTACAAAAAGACCTATTTATCAGCTTCACCGCACAAATTTGAAACTTTTTACATTGTCGAAAAAGCTATTAAGTGCTTTGTGTCGCCTTTATATTACAACACTAAAAAAAAAAATCCCACAACTGTTCCGAGGAGAGCTGATAAGGCTCATTGGAAATGTTCAAACAATGCATGCAAAAGGTCAGCACTAACTAAAATGTAAATCCTTTACTTATTCAAATTAATACTTATTGGTCAGTTACTGACACACTATTTATATTTTTGTTGTCCCCAAAAGTAACTGTTTTTCTCTGAATGGGGAAATTTTTTACATGATCAAGTCATAATAAATCCATCCATACCCACTTATCCTTGCAGGGTGACCCAACAGTCGTGTTTTTGGACAGCAGAAGGAAGCTGGAGTACCCAGAGAGAATCCTACCACGTACAGGGAGAACATGCAACTTCTATGTAAAAAGATCCTTGTTATGGATCATTCTCTACGTTTTCAAAAATTATTGGATTACCTCTTTAGCATTTCAAGTTCTGCAGAAGCCTGCAAATGACCAGTTTCTTAATTCAGGTGTGATGAACCAGGGAAACATCGAAAATAATGGTGTCCAAACTTTTTGCCACTCATCACACAGCAAACCAGTGACACACAATCATGCACACACACCTAAGAACAGTTTAGTGAGACCAGGGAGAAAATTACCTGTATGGACAGTGGGAGGTGGTCCACTGGAGCATTTTTAATTTTTATCTGTTTAAAGGTAAGCTTTGCATGCACTAATTTTGGAGAAATTAGCCTCAAGAATATGCAAATCATTGTAGATGTAAAACAAGAAAGGGTCAAATACAACTTTTTCTATAAAATGCTCCTTTAATTACACAGTTTTATATTATTGATGGGTTTGGATGTTTTTTTCTATTCTGTTGGGGTTATTTCTTCTATCCTTCACAACAAGAACAGGAAATGAGTCACTCTTATATTAAAAAGCACTTGCTGTATTTGGCCAAGTTTAGCCATTTATAGGGCCTCTGGTGGCCCTATAAATGATGGCATTAAAATAGAAGTACAGCATGTTGTAAGTAAAAGACAAATTACACCATTCTTTAAAGAATATAATTCATCACCAAGACTCAAACTATAAACTTTTGAAAACATCGATCTGTGTTGGTGGGCCAAATTGCTACTATCTGTACTACAGTCAAGGTGCCACACAAATTCATCACAAGGTCCGCAAATGGTACCCAGTTTGCATTTTGAACATCCACTGTTTCAATCAGGTATGATCACCGGGGGTCATTCTAAAACATGAGAATGTATCCATATAATCAGGAAACACTGTTGGAACAAAGTTACACTCTCTAGTCAACACAAAACTATTTCTACTTATGGATACTGTCTAAAAGCAGCGTTTCCCAAAATATTTTCCTTTAAAAGGTGAAGCAAAACTTTGACCCTGAGCTCAGTATAGAGGCATTACAAACACTGCTTAGAAAATATTTTAAAAATGGCTAAACACTTACATTTTTTTCTGAACTTCTTGAATAAAAATGGACATATAGCAAGGTGCTTATGTACACTGTGAGGATAAAAAAACATGGGAAGTCTGTTCCAGAATGACCTTTCTACTTTAGCTTTAGCTACCCTAGCATGCTAACACTACTGGCAAAATACTTCATTAGAGCGTTTCTATTTTCTAAACACTGTAAGTTACCTTGAGCGCCTTCCTGACATTTACCTGAATTACTAAAGCCTATAATTTTTCCAGCTCGCTGCAACTTCATGTTTATCTGTGAAACACTGACAGAGTTAGCTTACAACAATAACAAGCTGCAACCAATCCCAGTAGTTTAACGTTTAAGCTAAAAGGCTAGAGGAACATATAGGAAATGTACCTATTTTAACTTGAGGAATAATCGTTCTCTAATGCTAAAAAATGAGGTATACACATGCTGAGACTTGTTTTTTGTCCAAAATAATAGCGAATCAACCCATTTAGAGTTTGACCAAACGCTTAAACCCCGGCTAACACGGCAACCGGAAACTCTTACCTCATAATTTATTCCCGATGGTCAAGAAAATAAACCCCGAAAGCTGCTACTCTCTCTGAAAATCACTGTAGAAAAAAATTCCAGAATGTCTTAAATTCAATAAGGGATGATTGCTTTGAAAGTCTAAGTCAATGCAGATGCTCCAGAGCAGCTGGATGCGGAGGAGGATACAGATGATGCAGGAGGGCTGCGACTGCCGCGGAGTCAGCAGAGGCGACCCAAAGCTTAAGGAGGCCTTGAGCAGGATTAGGCCCCGCTGAAAGGTCTTCATAATAAAGCAGCCAAGCAAAGAAAGAATTTGTTGCTTTTTTTTATTGTACAAGTAAATTCCTTTTTTTATATATCTCAACAGAAACACATAAAAAATACTGCAGTGACCAACTCGTTAACATTTGCTGAGCTGGTTTATATTTTCCATTGAATAAAAGTTTGATATGTTTTTTTTATTCACATCTTCTGACCACAGCCTTTGCAGAATACAGTGACTTCTGATTAAGTTGAATTAATTTTGAGTCCCACAGCAATGCTGCAATTGTTTTTATCTGGGCAGCCAATTGCAAATACCTTAAAGTAGTGGTGCCCAAAGTTGGTCCTTGAGGGCCGCCGTCCTGCATGTTTTAGTTGTCTCCCTGGTTTAGTGCAATTGGATCAAATGATGGCTCATTAGAAGGCCAAAGAGGAACACTGAAATGCTGAAAAGTTTGTCACTACCACCAGGGAGAGAACTAAAACATGCAGGATGCCAGCCCTCGAGGATCGACTTTGGGCAGCACTGCCTTAAAGAGACCATAGGATGAAGGAGGCAACAGTGGTAAGAATTTGTCTTGTAAACAATGGGTTTCTGGTTAAAGTCCCCTGTCTGTTGTATTCTTGGGCAAAACACTTTGGAGGTCAGATGTGCATGGCAACCTCACTTCAGTCAGACAGACCTGGCAACAATGTGAATGGGTGGATGACAGAATGTAGTGTGAAGCACTTTCAAGTCCTCCAGACTTGATAAAGTATGTCACAAGTACAGGTCACCTACCATATCTGTTTTCCCTGACAATCATGTCAGTGACTTTACATTATTTAATAAATCAGAAACAAGGGATAAGAGTTTTTAGATTGAATCAGCTGTAAATACATTTTGAAAAATGCTTATTTGCCTTCTTTTGGTGTCCTTCAGGCATTTCAGGCATACCATAAGAATCTGGTTGCCTCAGTTCTGCTCTATAATAATATGCCAAGTCTGAGGGGTTATTCTTTAAAGCAAACGCAATACATTCGTTGAGATTTGCAGACAGTTACAGTGTGTAAAAGTGGGACCCAATCAGCACAGATGATTAAACTTTGACTGTTTTAAAAAACTGTTCAACTATTAATATTTTTCTTTGTGTTTACAACTAGCATATTTATCAAGTTGTCTAAATATGTATATTTTTTGAATATACATTTAAAAATATGTTTTTTATTCATTATTTGGAAATGGTTAAAGAGAATTTCTTAATAAACAACATTTGCTGGTCTAAAGGCTCTAAGCAGCCTTTTCCTTCACTAATGCCTTGGGCCACCTGGAAGTCAGGATGATGCAGCTCATAATCAGCACACACACACACACACGCACCCATATAGTTAAAGATACAGAAAAGTTTAGACTCACGCCAGCCTGATCAGTTCAAACTTTTACTGGCTGAAGTTCTCTTCTGCCCAGCACTGTTCCATGTGCACTCACCAGTACTCAGTACATGCAGCTGTTTTCACATTGTTACACTCCTCAATTGCATAAATTAAACAAATTTGGGATTTTAATGATTTATTCAAGCTGTTTTTTTAAATGTTTGAATGATAAAGAACACATTAAATGAACCAAATATTAGTGGGGACATTTACATACTACGTTTGGCCCCCTATGTGCAATTTTGACCATGTATGGATTAGATCAAATGCCTCTAAAAATGTACAACTGTGCACGCATTACTTGTTTTTAAAAGTCACAGGAGTTGTATTTTTTTGAACATTTAACGCAAATGATTCAGTTTAATCAATGAAAAAAAAAAACTAAAATAGTTACAATTTATGCCTAAGGTGAGTGTATGTAAATAACTGGTTTTGTCACATTTGTGCTACTAATACCACAATGAAATATTGTTCATAATTCAGCAATATTTTAAGAATAAAATCTGTATGAAATTCAGCCAGTCAAAGCAAGCTAAATATTTTCAATTGATGCAACAGAAGGTAATTTCATAGGATGCTGCTCAGTTTGTCATATTCAATGTTTTCCACATGCTGAATTTTCAGAAAGTAAATACCGTATGTTAAAGCAGCTCCTACCCAAATAACTAACTTCTTGATGTCATTTTTTTTTTAGAAAACGTAGCCTTGAAGAGCTTCAAATCCTACTTTTAGCGTCTAAAATTATAAAGTGAAGAATAACCTGTCAAAACAAACAATCATTGCTATTGACACAGATAATTACACAGCTCAGACACTGCTCACGGACTGAATAAAAGTGAATAAGCAGTTCATTTCCTATTGTTGGGAGATTGATGGGGATGATTAAGAAGAAGTGAGAGTCACAACAAAGTCATCATGCTCTAATATTCAGGATATTTTAGGATGCTGTGAATTTCCCACCTTGGAGTCTGTCTCTTTGTCACAGGCTGTTAAATGCATCTCCAATTATCTGTGAAATAGCTGTGGCAGGCAGAGCTCGCAGTAAGCGAATGGATTAGGTACTAATCACATGAATGCAAACTGCAGTTTTAAAAGAAAATCAGAAAGCAAAGCTAAAAGTGTGTTAGTTTGTTCTACTTTTGACCGTTTGAAAGCTTGCATTTGTTAGGAATATGGAAATCTGATCTACAGGGGATGAGTAGATCAGATTTCTACTCTGCTGAGTGCAACAACTGCTGTTGCACTCAGCAGTTGTTGCACTGCTGAATGCAACAGCTCAGCAGGCATCAGAAACTGTTACTATTTCCTGACAGTATTTTAGTCGCATGTGATTTTCTGTCTCTCCTGTCTTCTTTTCTGACACTGATGATGATTTAATATTTACTTCAGGTCTTGTTCATATCAGGCCTACAGTTCTCACATTTGTTCTAAACACACAAGGTGAGGCAAATGGAAGAAGCTAAACACAGGACAATTAGTGGGGAAGACGCCTAAAGAGGCTCCAAAAGTCTTGAGGGTGGGACGAAGGCTTGTCTTTTTGCAGAACAACAGCACTGCATACAGCTGTATATACAACAAAATAGAAAGAATATTCATGTGTTAAAATACTGCGGTCCAGGTCCAGATTTAAATCCAGTTGATTATCTGTAGCAGGACTTCAATTCAGTGTCCCACCCTTTGCCCGACACCCACATTACACCACACCCTATTTTGTTATTCTTCCTCAAAGTTGGACATTGAGAATACATCTTGATGCTGAATGTAACACCAGCCATAAAATGGCTCAGCTTTGAATGGGAACAATGTTGAAGTGGTAGTTGAACTCTATTGTCAGACCAACATGACAGTAAAATGTAACTTTTTACAGTTTCAAAAATATTCTCCATCAGATGCCCAAACATTTAGGAAACAACACAAGAATCAGATATTACTCATCATAAATTACACAGTTTTGTCTCAGTGTTTCTGGTTCTTTATTCCTTGTCACAATCGACTGGTTGCCACACTTCCTGTTGCCAAAACTAAATCTGACTGCAGCCGCAGGACATCCATCCCATGCTGGGGACGTTGGTGGAGCAAGAGCTTGTGGCCGGCCGATAAGCTGAGAGGCCACGCTGGAGGTCAGCGCATGTCCGTGCCGTACAGTCAGATCGCTATTAAGATTGGAGAAGGTGGGTCAGTGTGATAAGAGCTGACAAGACCTATTGATGTGACATCAGTGATGGGACACCGGCTGCAGATGCCTCAGCCTATTTCCAGCAGGAGATTTTCAGGGTTAAACTGATTTCAGAGATCGGAATATTTAGGATGCATTTTCTGCTGGTTGTCAAAGTAGGATAGTATCTTTAACTTAAGGCATTTAAATCTGAATGCTTCTTGCATTCAGATTTGCTATTTCAGAGAACCTGAATAAAGTTCAATAAATCTTAGAAATAACTAAATGAAGAGACTATTGTAACTCGAGAGTGTTGGAAGCACCATAACTCTCCATCGAGTCTGCCGTCGGACAAGAAACCTCACACTACTTGGCTTCTTAAAACAACATATCACCAAGCCAAAATAAAAATGGTTACGATTGCTGCCCTCCATCAGTCAGGCCTTTTAGAGCCAAACAGAAAAATAGGATTTTTTAGATAAAGATGTGATGTGTAGGTTTTGAGGGACTGGTAGCACCCAACATTTTTTAAAGTGACAAAGTTGAACTATACGCAAGAAACATATGACATTATGTCAGCACTCTAACTACAATGCCTTTCAGAAGTATTCCTACTCAAACTTTTTTTTTTTTTTTTTTACATTTTGAAACATTACAAATCTTTGTATTTTATTTGCGTTGCAAGTTATAAACCAACACAAATCAGTGCATAGTAGTGATAGTTTATTCCTTCATCTAATCTCATCACTTGTGCTTTTGATTTCTTTCTTTAGATAGGTGTTCCTTTTAGTTTGCTTAACTTGAAAACAGTGGTTGAATTATGCCAGCAGCTAGTTGATGGCTACATGAAGGGAAACTTGCGGAGGCACATTTATCCAAACATCAATTTGGATAAAAGTATGCATGTACAATTGCAAACAAGTATGAATTAAAGAGAAGCTATATTAAATCAGAGGAAAATCTCAAACACACATTTTTGCATATTAGTGTTTGCAAACCTCTCAGAGGAAGTATAATCTAAATAGCCTTGGACTGAAATACCTTGGTAAATACTACTGTTGACATTTGTCCTGCAGTGAAGCAATTCTTTAAAAAGATTTTAGTCAGATTCTGTTATACATTTTGAATGAGCTGAAATTTTCCACATCACATTCTATTTTCCTCAGTGCAGGTTCGCCTTACTTGACAAAAGCACCGATATTTGGCCAAAATCCACAATCACATATTCACTGCATCAGACCATTTAGTTTGCTAAAAATGTATTTTCCAACTAACTGGCTTCCTCCTATCATTTATATGCATGCAAACAATCAAAAACTAGGCAATTACTTTAGAGAAATTTAATGGCAAGCTGCTATCATCTAAATTTATTAGTTCAGCTCCCATCTGGGTGACGGACTTAAAGCTGGAACAAAATAAAAAAAAAAGAAAAAAGCCTTGGTGCAGTTTGCCAAATCAGCTGCATGGCACAGCTCCCATGCTGTGTACGTGCTACGCTCCCCCCACTCATCTCCACCCCACTCCAAAGCTGAATTCCCTCTTTTTCCTCGCCTCTATTTTATATTGGTGATTAAAAATAGCAAGCGGCCTCCTGCAGAATAAGCAGTTCATGCATTCTGGGTTTGATGCTGCGTTTGCCTGGAGAGGCCAGCTGTCACCTGCATGTAGGAGTGGGACTCACTGCTGATTTCCCAAAACACACCGCGCTCTGGACTTTGGCCACAAGACGACACGGGTGTGTTTATGGATTCAACTTTTTTTGACAGGAAACTTCTGCTATTTTGAAGAAGTTATACTGCACTTTTAGTTTAAAACATGACAAAATTGATGTTCTACATGAAGTGTGCAATTTATTCATTCATAAGAAAGAATTGTAGAAGAAAACATCTTCCTCTCAGGGCTAAGAGTCAATTAAATTAAATGTCTATTAAAAACTTACGCTTCTGGGTTTTGAAGAGCAATTTGGACCTCATCTTTAACACTCTGCACAATTATTGATGACCCTTGTATAAAATAGAGTTATTTTGATGCATTTACATGTCAAACTAAAAAAAATCTGAAAAATAAAGATGTGAAGGAGAACAGGAAGGTCAAACTGTCACCCTCAAGTTCCAAGAACACAATCCCTACAGCATGAAGCTTCATTGTGGCTTTCATGTTTTTTATGCTTTCAAACAGGTTTTCTTTTTTAAAAATGCCTTGTTATGACTGGCAGGACTAAGACATACAACCTTTTAACTTTCTTTTATGAGAATATGTATTTTTATGGATATATTAATCATAGTATTTCTTTGAAATCAAATTACTTTTGTAATGGGTCATTAGTGAATACTGGGTTGTGTGCAATAACAACCCATGGGTTTCAAAGGATGTTCTTCCTCCATGTTATCTGTTAAATTATTTTTGGCTTGAGATTAATGTTTTTTTAATAAGAAAAATAAAAACAATAGGACAAATAGATCCCAACTTTCTGTAGTGCAAATGAATGCAACCAAACAATATGGCAGCTTTTTATGAATTCCTATTCATAATTATTAAATATTTTGACACATAAGGCACATCCAAATACATCAGAAAATAGGCAAGATTTAGACAGACAAATATTAACAGTAGTAAGGTGAAACAATGAATTCAAAAGTATCTATCACACATATAGTTCAAATTTTGGCACTTCACCAATTTGAAAGTAACCCCCGTCAAAAATGCAGCACTTTTATTGGCATTCCTTAGCTTTGATAAAAAATAGCGCAAACAACTGGGATTATCTCTTCACAGGGGAACAAAACAAGAGAATATAGGATACACAAGATCACTTGTTAGTTTTTCTGCAGGGCATCGAGTTTGAAGCTCTACTGATTGGAAGATTTTTTGCTTTAGAGCAACACAAGCTAGTCTAGATGCAGAGGGCACCTCTGGCTTTGTCAGCAGCATCTGGGGGGGGGGGTGGAGATGTTTTCTCTGTTTTATTGACTGAAAACGAGCTGCTCAGTGTGGAAGGAAGTTAATGAGCAGAGGCTAAGCAGTGGGAATCCAACTAGGGATGATTAATGTAATCATCAATAACGACGACAAGGACTTAGAGAAGTTTTCCCCATCTTTTCATGACATTAGATCATGCCAGGTGCAGATGGACAGTGAATGTCCCACTCAGTGTTACTTTGTCCCTCTGTGGCCTGACTCTTTGGAATCGATGCCGAGGCTTCTTCATGTTCAAGTGCATCATTAGACTCCCTGTCCTGGCAGGAAACCTCTGAATATCTGACAGAAGTCTGTGCGATGGAAAGCCACTGCAGCTTCGACTCAGTCAGACGGAGATCCAGTGCCAGAGCGGCTTCTTCCCCTTCCTCCACAGAGGAACCCAGCTCCTCATCCTCGGCTCCCTCCTCTTCGCGCCCTGCCTCCTCCACCGGGCTCCGTTCATCCTCCGGCTCCGGATCGTCTCTCAGGGTCATGATTTCTCCCTCCCTCCCGTCAATCCCATCCGTCTCCACGCCTGCGAAAGGATCCGCGCTGCTGAGCAGTGCAGGTGCGTCTTCCCTGCTGGCGCCATCTGTGCCAAGGTCACTGCCAGCGGTGCGGCATTCCCAAGATGATTCATGTGAACTTCTGTCATCTGACAGAAGAGGGAGAAGAAAAAAAAATGAGGTGATTGGTCATTGTAATTGCTCACTTGAGCTGCAGCCAAAGCCAAGATCAGAAAACAAACACTTTTGCTTCAATTTGCCCTGATGGTGTTCATGAGGGAGATCATCTGCGCATTAAAACAAATGGCACCACACATCAAAACAACAACATTGTACTGCATCTTTTCAAATTCTCTTTACATCTGGAACCAGAGCTTAGATTTACACACATTTTTACTTTCAAAACCAAGTCTATATTGTGCTAAACACAAAAAAATAAGTAAAATTGTCAATTTATCACCATTACTTGTTTAAAATTGAGTTTCATATGATGCCTGACAAAAGTATTCACAACACTTGAACTTTTTCTCTTTTTTTTGACATGTCAATCACAAAACTATGGGAATTTTATTGAGCTCTCATGGGAGACAGTGACAAAATAGTAAATTATTGTAGAGGGCAAGTAGAAGCAAAAGAATTGGTGATTTTCAAAAATGTTTTACCAATAACGCTGTGTGGCATGTATTTATATTTATGGGATATTATTTTAGCTTAGGGTATAATTTTATAACCTAATCCTGTTGAACATCTGCTCAACTTTCTTCCCGACTAGTTTGCTGTGTTTCTAGGTTTTCATTATGCTGTTTTTCTACTAATATTTTCTTACAAACCAAGCATTTTACCTTCCTAATTATTACTTTGTGTTTGCCTATCACACAAAACTCCCCTGAAATACACCAGTTTGTAATTGCTATGTGACAAAATGTGAACAAGTTCGACGGTAGGAATAAATAAATAAATATGTAAGACACTGTATGTGACTGCAGCAGGCTAAATTTAGCAGCAGTGCCCCAGACAGGTGGAGTTGAAACAGGTATGACGCCTCCGTCTGAGTAATAGCAACAGCTTAGTTCTGCCTCTTCCCCGAAAATCCCTCTTAGGGGCTCACTGACCCATATTTGTGGATGTTCAGGCAAAAAGGTTAAAGACTGCACGCACAGTCCCAGACACATTTTATACACACTCTCAGAGGCCAAAACAGCAAGAAGAAGAAAAAACAAAAACAAAACAGCAACATTACTGGAAGTGGCATCCATATTTATGGCATCCTCTCCACCCTCTCTTAAAAGAGAACATGGCAGAAGTTTCTGAATGTCAGTGGGCGAGAATTCGCTTCACATTTCCAAAATGCCATGGCATTTGGGCAGCTTGCACCAATAAGAGGCTGAGAGGAGCAGAGGCGGGAAGGGGAAGGACTCGGGTTAAACATGGGAGACAGAGAGGAGTGTTTCTCCACATGGTGGCTAATTGCTGTGTTAATGGCAGGGATGGGGATTCTCATCAGTAAGAAGGTTCACACAGTTGCACACTCACCTTTGAGGGGCTGCGTGTTTGGCAAAGACGTGGCACACGTTGGATGAAGCTCTGGCTGGAGATTTTCATTTAGTACCATATTGTCCCTGGTTCCTGTAACATGAGTTCCAAAACAGAAACACCGCCCACCTCAGTTACTCTCACATCCAACACGACGGCAGAAAAAAACACTAAGCAGGTAGTGGCTTTTAAGACATGATGGAATGGATGAAGCACATTTAAGGCTTTTTTTTTTTCTTAACCACACAGCATACAAACACGCACTCACGTATGCAGTGCAGCGCTCATAGAAAGAGGATTCAGCTCCCTGTCATCCGTCTTCATTAGTGATGGCTGCACGCCTTTTAGGCTGACACCATATGCTTCTCGAAAGAGACTGTACACCATAATCCAGACGTTATAAATATAAACACCCTTGTAAACGCACATAAACACAAGCGCAGAAGTATGCATGTGTGTAGTTCTTTTACAGAAGCTGTGAGCTGATAACTATCTACTATGAGGTAAAAAAAGAATAATTTTAAAACAGATGCAACAATGGAGTGGTGATGCATGGGGAAATAAGAGTGGTAAAAAGGGAACATTGTTATGAATGCATGTTGTAATGTGATATTAAAACAGTGAATGAGATCATGTGTTCTGAAATTGTGTTTTTGAGATTAAAACGTTTCAATGTCCACATCACCCTGAAAACACCCAGGATGAAACATGGTGGTGGTAGAGTCATGCTTTGAGGGTCATTCTCCCCAGACTTGAAAGGAAAGTTGGTAAGAGTTGATGGAAGGATTATAGAAAACCAATTAGTGTCATGCCAGTTTCAAATTAAGGCTCTACTAGAAGAGGTTTGTATACATTTTTAGTATTATTAAAAAAAAAAAAAATTCTTCTCCACTCTTCTGTTATTACAGAACTGCTTGTCACAATATGGCAAAAAATAAACTACAAGATGTGTTTTTCTTGGCCCCATTTCCAAAAACTCTGCTCAGATTGGTTAAAAATGATGAAGGGCAACTTTTTTTTCTTTGTTTGAGTTGTGCCAACATAGCCAGAAGGCAGGCATTATGCAAATCTGTTGCATGTTGATGTAAACAAATAACGGAAGAAAAGCCTGGGCCACAAAACAAGGCGGCTCAGCTGCTCTGTTTTCAAAGGGAGAGTATAACACCATTAACTCAGGGTTTTGGGAGTTTTTTTGTAACAAGGAGAAAAGAGAAAGAAACCCAAAAGGCAAAATGTGACCTTTAAAGTGACATCTTATAGGACAAAATGCAAATTGCCAACAATGGTGAGAAAACACTGGATCTATTTTACTGCAGAACGCAATATGGATGAACACCAAAAGCTTCCTCATTTTAAAAAAAAGGCAATTATTCAAGGGTGATTCATCCCAATTGATAGTCTTTTTCACAATTATTCTCTGACAAAGCATAATGGGTAAAGATTCAGAACAACTCAACAAATCTAAAATGATTTTAAATTTTAAAAAAATTAAAAATTGATTTTTTATATATATCTTTCTGGTGAAAACAGTCTGAGACAGAAAATGCCCTAATGGTAAATATTTGTCTTTAAAATCAAGCAGAAACTTTCTAGATTTAGACATTTTTACTCATTAATGCCTCAAAATAAAGAGTGAGTTGAATATCTGTTTCCCAGCACAGTTATTGAAGATAATGTCATGCCATTCATGCTGAAGACAGCAACCTCCATCACCTGTAATGGTGAGTGCAGCACCTTCTTGATGCACCCTAGAAGACTTCTTAAGGTCTTTAAGCTGGTTTTAACAAAGTAGTGCAAGTTTAGTCGTTAGTCTGTTGTGCTAGGCTGCATCCAAATGTTTTTGGCACGTGTTAAAAGAGTGTCACAGGAAGATACTATCTGTTCCACACTTCTAACCTAGACTAAACCATGTCCATAGGAGGCAGGAAAAAAAATTTTATCTGTCGAATAATTTTCAAATTCAGTACTTACTCATACCTTTATCCAGCAACAAAGAAATGTTATAATAATGTGAAATCTCAAAAAGCCATATTTATAATAAAATACTGAAAACCAAAGAAAGATAAATGAGCTCATTTAGGTAGTCTAGAAAGCAGTCCTTTGTAGCTGTGAAACATCTTTTTCAGTTAAAACGAGTCACTTAAGCAGCTGAAGTCTGTCAGTAGGATAAAATAAAGCTTTGAAGGTGCAGTCTGTAGCCTGACGCACCCTTCAAGGCTTCCATTTGCAGCGTTACAGTTCAGCTTGCACTTATTTAGCATGAAGTTAGGGCGGACTGCGAGAGCCCATCAATCTCAACTTCATCTAACTCACTACATCGATGTGATTGTTATTGTTTTCTGCCCTCTCTCATCCGTAGACAATGTAGTCGCTTCCCGTGTTCTCCGGGCTTCAGGTAGGCAGCCAAGGCCCTCCATCCTATCCTGTTTGGCTCCAATATCCATCAGCCAGACGTCCTATCACATCAAGGCCACAGACACTCGCCTCTCTTTCTCTATATCCTTGTCTCCCTAACTGTGGTGGACAGCGTGCTCATCAGGCACTCTGGGCCCTCGCCTACAAATTCCCTAATAACGGCACATTCCCCTAAATGTGTTTGTAATGTGGGCAATCATTTTCAGTAATGGATGCTTGTCAGTTTTATGGCGGAGAGAATGACGGTCTCATGACAGCGCACCTCCAGCCAGCCACAGCCCCTCCACCTTACAGACTGGTTGGTAGATAGTGTAACATCGCCCTCCAGTGGCAAAAAGGAGGAAGCGTTTTTCTTGTGAAGAGGTTTGGTCACTTGGATTTACACAGACCATTCGATTTAGAGTGTTACTTTAGATCATAATACACAAAATGTTTGTTTACAGGAACCCTAGGATTCTAAAGGATTTTTTCTTTTTAAGTTTTTTTTTTTTTTACTTCAGTTGAATATAATGGCACTACTTTGTTTACAAAAAGGCTTTAAATCCCTAAATGAACTGTTAATAGCTTAAATATTAAATAACCTTGAAAACTGTATTTTGTAAAGTTTCTGGTGAACCTCAATATAAGAAATCACAAGTCACAAGTTCATCACAAAATAATGAATAATTTTTAAAAAAAATTAAAATGAACAAATAAATATCTGAAAAGTGTGGCATGTCTTTGATTATAAATTGTACAAATCCATCCAAAAACTTTAATAGTATGCAGTATGCATGACCATCCATCTAATGTAGCAGGTAAAGCAAAGAGAGCATTAATCAAGATCAGCCATTTGGCTCTCGGTTGATCATGGAAGTGGCAACAAGAAAGCATATCCTAAATTAAAGCCATTATAAATCACGTTCCCAGTTTGCCACATGCCATGAACAACACACAGTAAACATGAAACTTTTTTCATATTTTTACAAAATGATGTTTTTAAAAAGTACTTTTTCTGTACACAAATACAAACTACTTTGAGCTGCCTATCTGATAAAATCCCACAAAAATATATTAAGGTTTGTGACTAATTTGAAAGCATGAATACTTTTGCTAGCACTTTTCTTCCACTTTCCCCCCCATCTATAATGTGTACCAGGCCAGCTGAATCAATACAAACGGTGTGTGTTGATGAGGTGGTCTGGTTGTGTCGATGGCATCATGAACAAACACACGAGCTGGTGGTCAATGGAGTCGACACATGGTAAAAGGCGGGTACGAGGTGGCATGTTTTCTGGGCATCTGCCCAGATTTGTTCTGGCATGACATACAGAGGAGGGGGGCATGGATGGGCTAAGTGGGGCAGAAGGAATACATACTCCCAATTCCCACAGATACGTGGTAGGTCAAGCCTGAGACGCAGCCAGAGGGGAGAGACAGATAAGTACAACATTGTAAATACAAAATCTTAATGTTATAGTTAATAGAAGAAGAGTGAACATACATGCATATACACCTCAGCAGAAGATCAGAATACTTGGGAATTTAGAGTTAACTTATGTATATTTTTCACACACAAAAGAACGACAGGCAAATTAACAATAACAAAAACGCTAAATTCTTTATTATAATACATTGTTTTCCTGTGTAAACCTGCATTTTTTTTAAATGTTATTTCGACCTCCTACCTAATCATTTTTGGGTGCACCACTTGCATAGTAAAAGTAAACTAGTCGTCCAATTAACTAGTAAAAACATATTACGCAACATGAGTGCTCAAGTACTGAGTAACTGATCTTAACATGTGATTAATATAAACTGTTTAACTGCATCTTCACTTGAGCTCCAAACTGCACAACAGGTTCGCCAGATAGAAAATAGCATTTAGAATAACAAAGCTTGAGTATAAACAAGAGGTATTACATTAACATAAACTATAAGTTTGGTAAAATGTTTGTTCTTCATACAATAAAATTACTCACTGTAGCTAGAAATTTTACTCAAGAGTAGCTATACTTCAAAATAACATTACTCAAATCAAAGTAAGAAGTACAGTTTCATAAAAATACTACAAAAAGTATTTATTTATGTTACAAAAAAGGTTACTCGCATAAATCTAACTGAGCAAATGTCTACTTCTATTGTGGTGATAATATTACAACCAAGATAATAACAGTAAAACAGCTGCTCCTTCCACCTTCATTGTCACCTCTGCTAAATATGTGTAAAAGAAATAAACAAAATAAAAACACCTTAAAATGAATCTAATATTGCAGTGCATGACCTATATATAGAAAAAAAATAAATAATTCTACTCTTTTATTGTGAAAGAAAGTGTCGTGTCCACTGTCAGTAGTGGCGACAGCTCTGTTGAGGTAAGGTTAATACACATGATAAACATGAACAGTCACACAGCTGTGTTTGCTCATGGTGTGGTAGAGACTCTGTGTTCTCAGTGTTGCCTGTCTTAGCAAACAGAAATTGATACAAAAAGAGCCTGAATTAGACAATTAAATACACTTGAAAATGTACAAATTTGTGCTAAATTCCAAACTGGCAACAAAGACATTAATTCTTGTAACCACAGTAAAAATTGTGGAACTGGATTGCTCCTCCTGCTCACTATCTGGGGATTATTTTAGGTTTTCAGTATTTACTACAGCATAATCTATTTCCTATGTTGTTGTTTTTTTAACTCACCTGGTAAACTCCACAATCCTGAGACTTCCAAAGTTTTTAACTTCCTCTCCAAATCTGCAACTCTGTTTCCCAGGATCCTGCAGAACAGAAATAAGAGGTAAGGTTTCTATACACGCTTAGTCTGTGTTTGTCTGTCTTATCCGAGTGTTTGTCTTTGAGGAGGAGAGCTCATGTCACAATGAATGTCAGGTGGTGGTGTTGGAAGTAAAATGGTAAGACCGAATCTGAAAAGTGTCGCGTGCCTTTGTATGCAGAATTTCTTATTCAAATACTAAGACATAAAATCAAGTGCATGCAACAAATTACCTAAAGGTTAGGTTGTAAAATAATACAGAGCTGAATGACTGCTGATGAGGGAATTCATGCAGTTGAAATGTGTGTTGGAGCAAAAATGCATCTAAAAGTTGCAGGGTAGCATCTCTCAGGGACTGGACTTGTGCACCTCAGCCATAGTTATAAGAAAACAAAAATAAGTAATTTTTAAAGTTCACTAACAACCATCTAATAGGGAGACAAAAACACATGCAATAAAATGCTCTGGTCAGATGAAACCAAAACATTTTAACCTAAATATAAAAATGGAGGAAACCTAACAATGTATATTGCTTTGAATAAACCCTCCAGATGGTGAAACTTGGTGGTGGCAGCATCATGCTAGACAGACAAACTAAACAGAAGTACAGGTTGCTTAGATCAAAGCATATTTGTGTATTAAATGGCCTAGTCAAAGTTCATACCAAAACTGAGAATCTCTACCAAGACTTGAAAACTCTTTTTCCAGACACTACTCACTGACAGAGCTGGAGCGATTTTGTCAAGTAGTATGATTAGTCAATAAATATAAGTGCATGGCAAACTTTTCATTATTTTTTAGTGTATAAAGCTTTCATTAACACATTAAAAATGTACTAGTTCCCCTCTTCTTCAATATTATGCTCCATCTTGAGTTGATCCATCATATAAAGTGCCAATAAAATGTTGCAGTTCAAGATTACTAAATGACCAAATGTGGAAAAGTTAAAGAAAACTTTATGCAAGATGCTGTACCGGTTTGTGTGCCTCTGGTGTTGGATGACCAGGTTCTTCTCATGGATGGTCTCCAGCAGAGCGGTGGCAAGCGACTTTAGGTCGGAGATAGACTGAGGTGTAGCAGGCAAGCTGCAGCCTTGCTCCTCCAAGAGCATCTCCTGGACTAAAAATGGAAGAAAAGTGACATCAGTGTGAGCAAAAAATAGGACCAAAATTTTCTAAAACAAAGGAGCAGAGCCACAATCTACTAATAATGCATCAACAAAACCTTTAAGAGTAGACATCAGAGAAAACAGGTTGACAGAATGAGAGAGGGAGGAAACAGCATGACAAGAGTAAGACAGAGACGGAGTGTTAGAAACAGCTGTCTGCTCGGTGACACCTCCCTAACTTTAACTCCAGAACCCACTGTGCTGCTTCTGCCAGCGACTGTCAGTCATCATGGCAGCCTCATTTCCCTGCCAGTGGCACTCTGCACCACTGAGAATACAATTAAAAACACAGTTGGTGTCCGGGTGGTGGCTTGAAGGATCGGCAAAACACAAGTTATTAAATAATTTAGTAAAAACACGGCTTGAGACGGGAAAACTAGTGTCTTTTACTGATGACAATGAGGATATCTAATCAAATTTGGGAGATAAAACCGAGGTGACAGGCACAGTCTCGCCAGTTTTTTTTTTTACGCTTTCCAGATGAACGGCCCTGATGTGTTTTATGTTTTGTGTTTAAAGTGAGCTCAACAGTTGGTGTTTTCACCTTGTTTGGCTGACAGCACTCCTGTAAGGGGAACGCTGTTTGATCTCCCATATGTGCTGGAGTTTTTCCTCCTCTCGAGGGCCGTCTGTGGAGAGGAAACCAGACAACAAAGCTTGATGAATGATTTGACTTTATGCAGCTTCTTTCATAAAAAATAGGAAATCCTGTGGGCTTCAGAGATTTAAAAAAAACTGTTTTAGCGTTAACCAGTCAACAGAATCATTTACCTTGTACTTCATGATGTTTGCTTTGAGCAGGTTCACCTCCTCCTGAAGTTGCGAGAGCCGGTCGTGTAAATACCTACCGTGAAAGCGATTAAAAATGCGATCAGCGTCAAAGCACAGATGGTTAGAGGCTTTTTATATGCAAGACGTGACAGTTCTAAGTTCTGGAAAATGGTAATTCTGAACATGGCAGAAGGCGATACATGAAATAATAAAGTTCAGGTACATTAATGTGCCAAGGTTTGGAATCATCCCTAATTTGTTTATATTTTGCTTTGAAAAAAGTTAACTTTTGCACAGTGGTGTACAGTTTCAGTTTACATCCATAAAGCTACAGGCTTTTTGGAGCCTTTGACATCTGATGTTTTTGGACTGTGCCTGGACAGAACCCACCCATTTACAGGGAGAAAATGAAAACTCCATACCGAAAGGCCCGTGGCCGGGATTCAAACTGAGATCCTCATAGTTACAAGCCTACAGTGGAAACACACCAAGTAAAATAAACTCTACTATTTCTGATAAGAACTGGCAAATATTTAGACAGAAGTTTGCCAGAAGCAATATTATGATTTGCATATTTCAGTCCGTAGTGTTTTTCTTGATTTTTTTAAATTATTATTTAATCAAGTTTTTTGCTCAAAAATCCCAAATAAAAGAAAAAAAACCTACACGAATTAACCAAAAGCTGAAATTGACAAATGTCTGGATGGTACGAAATACTCAAGAAAGTCTTTTTGCCATTTGGCAGGACCAGAGCTGTAAATGATTAAAAATAGATACAAACACTGGGGTTTCCTCAAAAGCTCAAATCTTTGCAATTCTTTCTATCATTTGAAACAGTGCTCAATAATAACTGCTTAGTTTTATGCAGTTTTTCATTTTATTATTTTTTTTATTTTGCCTCTTTGACGACCCCCTTAAAGAGAAACTTGTGGTCCTCAGCTAGCATTGTTTACCCCCAGATATCTTAAACATTTTAATTATCACTGATTGTAGATTTGAAATAAAATGAATTAATTTTAAAGCCATCTTTAGTTCAGTTCAAAGGGATATTAAATATTTAGCAAACTCATCATTAAATATTGATGTACTGTTTACCTAATCTGTCCTTCGTTGTAAGGCCAATCACACTTTTTAACGTTTAAAAAGTAATTTTAATAAAAATCCTATAGCTTGTAGCTATTTACACTTCACTTTTGTTCTTCTGCTTGAGTGTTAGTATATTTCCAAAAAATATTATCAGATCAGCAGCTAAATCCAAAACATCACATTAGAGAGAAAACCTGTCTTATTCAACAACTTCATTTAATAAAAGATGCACAGTGTTTTCTATTCACCTGTTTTCCATGCAGAGTGCATCCACATCAATGATGCGTGACTCATGGTTCCCTAAAATATGGTTTAGTTCAACATTTAGCCTGTCAGCCTTTTCCCTGAACACGATGCGTTCTGCTTTAATGTCCTGCAACTCATCCGTCAAGGCTTTTATGGTGTGCTCCATCTCCTCCATCTACAAACACGAGACAAGGTCAAAGGTTTCTGTGAAGTACAGTTTGTCGAGACTTCACAAGTTGCTTTCATTATTCAGGAAATGAGAAGCCTCACACTATGAATTTACCAGCACTACAATTGTAGTCTTGGAGCCATCTGCCAGAAAACATTAACCTCTGATGGTTAAATTAAATTTTGTCTTACGTATTTATAGCCAAATAATGACAAATTATCCTGAATGTCAGGACTGTAGAGGTAAAATGCAAGCGAATGGCTGTGGAAGAGGCAAAGAAAAAGTGTCTTATATGACTTATATGAAAAAGCAGAGTTTAACAAAGTCTACCAATTAAACTTACAATCAATATAAATTTTATTTGACATGTTTTGTATGGTGTTGCAATGGAGCTTAGTAACATACAAGCATATAAAACTTTTAAAATAGTGGATTTTGTTTAAGTAACATGAGAGAAAACATGTCACCTGTCGTCCTGCTCTTTCTAGCTGAGAAACCAAGTCCTCTCGTTCATGTGCAGGAAAGTGGCGGACTCCCACCTCTTCGTCTCCCAGCCTCTGTCGAGTGATGGTCATCCTCAGCAGCTGCAAGAAGAACACATTAAGTTCAATTCCTTCAAACATATGCTCTCCCTCATGTTTATTCTTTTGGTGGATCTTTGTGAGAGCACCTTGTTGTCCCCCTGGGCCTCAGCCAGCCTCTGAGTGAGGTCCTTCACCTCCTCAGTGAGCTGTCTCACTCTGTCCCTGGAGTCCCTCAACAGCTGACCCAGGTTCACCTGAGGAACGAAGAGAGGGGAAAAGTGGATGAATGCAAAACCACTTGACTGCTCACAAAAACTTGCAGATACACTAATAAAACCTTCATGGGGGACATAAATGCATTCCTCATTAAGATCTAGCTGAAAAGATTTGCCACAAAATGGGATGATACAAGGAAGTTGTATAAAACATTACTGTGTAATTTTCTGTTGTGGTATGTAACATAATTACAATCAGTATAGATAAGTAAAGTTAAACGATGAGAAGTTAGTCTTGTTTAAATTAGATTTGATCATCTTTGTTGTGAACAGTAACTCACCTGATTACGTTTTTCTGGTGGCAAAGAAGGATCCCCATCCTGAAACGAGAAATATTTACAGTTAAAACCAGAAGTTTACATACTATAAACTAAGAAACACCTTTTTTCCCACTGTCCAAAGGTAAATCAGACCAAACATCCTAAATTTTAGGTTGGTTAGAATTACCAAAATCATTTTTATTTACTAAATTCCACAATAACAAGAGAAAGTTTGCTATGTATTTATTAATGTCCTTAAAATCAGAAGCAAAATACATATTAAGTTTCTATCCAGTTCTATTTTGTTTCCTGCATGTTGAACTACTCACAATAAGTTCCCTGTACTTCTTCTTCAGTCCCTGGTGGCGCTCTCTCAGCTGGTTGGCCATCAGCTTGTACTGGTCTCTCTCCTGTTGGCATGTGTCCAGCTCTTTGGACAGGATGAGCAGCGCCTCCTTTTTACTCTCCAACTTGCGTTTACACACCAGGAACTGAAACAAGGCATGAACAGAGAACAGTAAAGTGGCGTTACAGAATGCATTAAGAATGGATTAGGTTTCAAGTTATGCCTATGTCAACATTTTTTTTTTTTTTTAATTTTGCTTAAAAAGCAGCCAGACTTTCTTATAATATTTAGAATTAGTCTTGGCAAGTCTTCCTGGCTTTCAAGATGTCCCCTAAAGTCTCTTGAACTCAGTTTTTCATAGAGTTCTAGTTTTGTGACAACAATTAAGCTAAAATAAGGAATATCTGCAAAATTTAAAAAAAAAAAAAAAAAATCATGTTAAAACAGATTTAACTTGGAAAACCACACATCATCTCTTGAAATGATTCCAATATATTGGCGATTCAGGAAGTGACATAACTTTCAATTCATGAACCCAATAGTTTGTGTGGGCTGAAAAAGAATGAGTGTAAATATAAAACTTTTGTTACATAGGTTATTGAATACTTAACTAAACCAATGTTACAGTGTTTCAATAAATCCTAAAAAGATCACAGTTTTGTTTCTTTTGAATGTCAGCAATAGTAACATACCTGCTCAAATATTAAAACATACACTTATAAATGGAAAAAGAGATGGAGAAGAAGATCTAAAAAGCTGGCTGTGCTATATGTTGGAATTCAGTCATTATTGCAACATAACTGTGTGAAATACGTTAATACAAATGAGGGTATCAAACTTGTGGGACATTGTTATAAATAATAATAAAAACAAAAAGTAAAAGTTTGCAATTGGTTGTTTTCCTGATTATTGATCAGTTACACTGGCAACAATTGAGAAATACCTAAAAGTCATGTTTTGGAAACTAATGAAAAGAATTCCTGCACAGACCTGACAAGAGATGAGAATTGCATTGTCTTTCAGTTGAACTTAAATGTGTGCCAGTTGTTTGGATAGCTCTCTAGGTAAACAGATTATAAAATGCTATGTTACATCAAAATGTGCCATCTTTGGAATTTCTATGCAGATTCAACAAAGAAATGTAACAAAGTGCATTTCTAGTTCATCATTTTAGGAGCATTGATGATTTACAGGTCAGAGTGAACTTAATAACAATAAAAAAGAAAAAAAAAGAACAGGAATAATAACTTTACCAGAGCTACAGCAGAGCAGAGAAACCCTTATCTTGCTTGTAAAATTGCAGCTGATGCTGAATGTGCAGAAGCAAAGTACTAATTCCTTTTACCTGTAAGAAAAGTATTCACAACCCTTAAGCTAATTAGTATAAACTGTAATGTCTTATTGAGATTTTTGGTGTTTGAGCAACAGAAATTGGTAGCAATTTCAAGCAAACATCCTGATAACCAGGTGGGCCTACAGGTGTGTTTCACCTGTAATTTGGCTGCTCTGTGCGTTCCCACACCTTGTCGGATGCTATATGGGCTTTACATATTTGCCATTTTGAGCCATAGCTAAAAGCCTTGGTGAAGACCTTCGCGGCTGAGTCTATGTGTCGGTAACGAGTTTATGACTCTGTTCATCAGACACACCTGCTGGTTCCATATGGACAAGAGGAGCATCTGTTAAAGCCGCCCGTCTCAGAAGCAGCGGTTCTCGGTGTTTGTCTTTCCTCTTACCTCGCTGACCAGTCCCTGCCAGTCGCTCTCGCTCCTCTTAGCAGACTGCATTATTGTAAAATGTAGAAATGTCAGGATACAGGATGAACACCGCTCACTCGCCTCCTCCTTCGTTTGTTTATCCTGCAACGTCACTTTTTGCCTGAGCTGTCAAAATGAAACCACTTCCGGTAGAACCGTCAAAATAAAATGACGCTTTGCTCAAGGGAGGAAATTTCATTTAATTTCTTCAGAGCATTTTTTGAGGGAGGAGGGTAGGCAAAGTCATCGTGAAATGTAACGCAAAATGTGCAGACTGAACCTTATCATCTGTAGAGTACAGTGAAAGATTTGGAAGCGCAAGAAGCAGAACGTTATAATTTATTCATGCATGACTTGTAGAGGACCACTTTCGCAATGTTTATTAACAAAGGCGATAATTTGCGGAAAGTAAGGCCATTTTCCTGGTCCTCAATTTTTTGCATTTCTATTGTGGCTCCCAAACGGCTCCCCATATTGACATTGTTAAGCACTTATGATATGATGACCATATCTTCATTTGGGAAAACCAGGACACGTTGGAGCGGTGGGGGGAGAGCAGATGAGCGACCGGGGGGGTGCTGCGGCTGGTAGTTGCAGAGCACAAGCACAACGACAGGGAGGCGGAGAGACAGCGACATACTGTAAAAAAAAACCAAAAAAAACACGGCTCCCATTGTGGAGCCGGTTCCAATCGTTCACTTCAAAGAGCCGGCTCTTAGAGCCGGATCGTTCGCGACCGACTCATCACTAGTCAAAAGGGTGGAGCAAGAACCCAGAATAAACCAAGGCGAACATACAGGAAGCCAGAGTTTTGACAGGTTTGGCGGCCAGACTGTGTAAGTTTTTTTCTTTTACTATTTTATTTGAAATGTTGCCTAGTAAAATTATGACATGTTTACCTGAGGTCTGTTACATGGAAAACCAAATCTCATTTTTGCCTTCATGTAATGTCATTGTTCTTATTACTAGTAGTAGTAGTACGTTGAATGTTTGACGTTTGAGGGTTTAGCATGCAGGACATTTTACCTGGTAGGTCAGAGCACTTTTGGGTTATTACAAGTGATCCTATAAAGCTCTATGCACGTTTTTCAATAATTTCCTGTCGTTGAGCTGGCCGCATCAGGTTTCTTTCGCGCCGCTCGGTTTTGTTACGTGAGTGCCTGTATGGCAGACCCGTATATCATAAAACTGATAAACTCCTTTATCAGTTTAATTAATTAATTATTTTTTTTTTTACTTTTTTTTAACCGTTACTGATATCTTGAATTGGTATTCTGCCTAGTCAAGACAGAATACAATTCAAGATAATAATAAAAAAAAAAGTAATGTAAAGTTTTTCTTTAATCATAAAAAAAAAAAGATTTAAAAAAATGGGCTGCACAGTTGTGCAGTTGGTACCACTGTTGCCTTGCAGCAAGAAGGTCCTGGGTTTGAAAAGAGGTCTTCTGCATGGAGTTTGCATGTTCTCCCTGTGTATGCATGGATTCTCTGGCTTCCTCCGTCATGTCCATGAACATGACTGTCAGGTTAATTGATTTCTCTAAGCCCACATTACGGGCAATCATTAATTCAGATATCTAAAAATGTGATTTTAACTAGTTATAATCATGTTAGTGTCACAACACCTGTCTTATGTCAAAATGCATTTTTAGATATCTAGAATGTAATGGATTGTCAGACAAAACCGATTTTATGTTGAAACGGCCTGCCGTACTACAAAAAGAGGTCTTGTGCGAAATTCGGTTCCCCTGTGAAAATCTGTTCCCCCTGTGTCGGGAGCGCGCATTGCTGCCAGAGAGGCGGATCTGACGGATCTGACTATTTTCACGGCGCTTCTGATCGATTTCTCGGTAAAAACAACTCATATAATCATGTCCAGGTTGTAACATTCAGTTTAATCGGCAGCTGTTGTTTACAAAATTGTAAAATAAATAAATAAACGAGGTCTTCTGACGCTGTTTTGTGTTATTTTAAACGCCAAGAGAATCGGTCTTTTTCCAACTGTTGTCACTTAAA
>CAEFZY010013481.1:0-11370 GCA_903066815.1 Brachyrhaphis roseni
GACAAACAACCATGCACACACACACTCACACCTAGGGACAATTTAGAGTGACCAATTAACCTGACAGTCATGTTTTTTTGGACTGTGGGAGGAAGCCGGAGAACCCGGAGAGAACCCACGCATGCACAGGGAGAACATGCAAACTCCATGCAGAAAGACCCCGGGCCGGGAATCGAACCCAGAACCTTCTTGCTGCAAGGCAACAGTTCTACCAACTGCGCCACTGTGCAGCCTATTATGGAAATAATTTCCTTTATTTTTTTTATTGGTTTAATCCGAGAAAAATATCATGTCCAATGAAATAAGGCAAGAGAGCCACCTGGTGGACATCAGACAGTAGTTCACTCATCATAAAACTCAATACTGTAAAACCAGATATTTACATCTGCTATATTAAAGAACACAATAATAAAAAAAAATTTGCCATCATCTATCATTGATGTTCTAGTTGCTGAGGCATAAAGTCGAGAGTTTTTAATGATGGGAAAAAAAAAAATTACAGATCCCTATAAAAGAGAAATGACCATGGAAGTGATGGAAGAGAAAGAGAAGTGAAACTGAAGAGTCCAGCAATGAGCAATGAGAACCAGTGAGATTTTATACTGTGGCAGGAGCGGAAAATGACAGATAAACATAAATGAACTGATCAAAGCTGATGTGGTTCAGCTGAGGCAGGGAGTCCAGAAACAGAAACTAAAACTAAGATAAACTACAAATCAAGTGGAAAAGATCAACAGTGAACTAAATCCAATTGCACAAATAACAGGATACAACAAGAAACGAAACATAAATGAATTAGCTTATATGGCAACAACATTCCAACGTTAATGAATACAAGGAGATTTACTGAGTACGGCAAGACGTATTGAACATAAATAAACCACAAAGAAATGACCATAAACACAAGTTAAACGACAGCCATGGGATGTGAAGGCAAATGTGTCCGTTAAGTGAAAATATTTGCATAATCAGTATTCATTTGACAGCTTTGCAATATTCCAGTTGAATAAAGTGAATTTTCCTTCTGAGTGTAGGAGCTGTACGGCTCAATTTCAGCCACGTCCTGCAGAACAAAACATGTTGTAGAATAAGACATGCTTAAAATCTGCATGTGTAAATAAAATCAAATGCAAACATTGATTTTTATGTAAATTACCTCCTCTAGATTATGTCTGCATGATTCTGGTTGCCCTCTGTTGGGAAATACAACAGTTATAAATAAATAGATTATTATTACAGTGACTAATATAAGACAGGAAATGAAAGTAGAGCTCAGTCTCTCAGCGCTGTAACAACTAAAGCAGTGAGACAGCGGACAGATTTATTCTTAACTACAGACAATGGAACAATTCTTTTTAAAAACAATACTGCTGATGCTGTTAACTTTATTCTGAGTAGAAGAAGAAATTATGAATGTTGCATTAGTTTCTCACCGATGTGGACGTCTTCTGTGAATAAGTCCCAGAATAACTGAAACCATGATAATTAGGAGAACTGCAGCAGTCAAAGCAGAAGGAAGAATCACTGCAGACTGGCTCCAAACTTCATCTGATGAATTATTAGGAAACGACTCTTTTGGAAATAAAACAAACGTTGTTAGAGAATATAAAGTCCATATGTTTGATTCAAGCAACAGAAAAGTGTACTCACCATTAACTATAATGCTGAGATTGATAAAATACGTTCCATCAAGATTTGAACACTGACAGGAATAGTTCCCACTATCAGCTGCTGTTAAACTGGTCAGGTGCAGAAACACAGTTTGATTCCTGGTTTTCAGTGTGAATCTGGAGTCACACTCATGAACAAAGTCCTCTCCATCTCTATACCTTAGACCGCACTGCTCTCCATTGTTCCTCTCTGTTCTGATCCTACACACAATCAATATGATGATATTTGATGTTTCGTTGGTGCAGATTGGAGTGAAATCAGATTCTTTCCCGATTGTTTTCACAAGAGTCTCTGAAAGAACGATGAATGAGAGATTGTCTGATTGCTGTAAGAGTGAAATTTTAAAATAATGAAGCAAATGAAACTGAAAGTTTATAGTGAAGAACAACTCAAGATTCAATTGAAAGAAAATTAGACTTTGTACGTTACCTTCAGCATCCAAAAAGCCTACAAAACGCAGCAGAAGCATTAAAAGGTTGACTCTCACTGCATCCATCTAACCTGCTTATCGATGCAACATCTGCTGCTGCACTGAACAGAGATCGTCTCAACTGTCCTCTGAACTTTTATTGGACGACTCAAGCCACAAATTCTCATCTCTCAAAGTGGTTCAAGAGGATGTGATAGTTTGTCTGAAAGGGAAACGCGTCTACATGACAGCGTCACTTTGAAACAACAGAACATAAACCAGATTTATCTCTGCACATCTCAGCATTACAGTTTAAATGCAACGTTAGGTAAAAAGTTTGCTTTAAATCAAAACAATCAACGATTATGGTTATTAGCAATTAGAACATATATTTTCTGCACCATCAGAGCAAAGCTAGCGGCATGACAGCATGTTGTCATGACAGGTGGGACTTCCTGCCTTGTTTTCTGCAACAATTCAGGGTTTGTAAGATCTAAATGTCATGTTTGCTCTGTGGTCTTCACACTTTTACGGTCTGCAGCTCACATTGCAGACTGTGAGCTGCAGACTACACCAACCTGCCAGATTTAAGGCAGGTTGGTGTAGATTGGGCCCATCACCGCTTTTTAACACAACCGAAAACTAAACAAATATCCTTCAGAAGCTGCAGTACATCTATTGGAATCACCAGTTAATACATACAGAAACCTGAATACAATAACTGAAATGTTTACTATCCGTTTTCTATTTTCTCTGCTTATGGAGAAAGAGATACTTCTGAATGCATCTTGTTTTTTTTCTTTACACCATTAATGAATCTCAAATCAGATTAAAGGCACGGCTGAGAAAAATCAAGATAGACAATCAAATTGAGCAACAAGAAGCCAAGACATGAAAATAAAAGCAGCAACTCATCAGCTAGAAAGAGGACACATTCCCTCAATTTGACTAAAAGAAAACACGTTTCTGAAATGTTTGATGAATTTGGGGTTTTATCAACTGAAAGAGAAAACTAGAAAGGCATTCATAATGTGGTGCCTTTTCAAGAAAGCATAGTAATTTAATTAAATGACTTTGAAAAGACAACTTTGCATTGTGTCTAAACAATGTGGTCATCAAGGGAAACATGAAAAGATGTCCCCATAAAGACGTCGACTGATTTCTAAATGTGGCCTAGACGTGGTCATGGCTGATCACGGTCCAACCAAGTATGACTTTCAGCTTTTTTGTTGACCTATTTTTGTGTGGCATCAATTAGCTACAATAAAATGCCTTTCTAGGTTAGTATAATCCTACAATAATTAGATTTGACATTGTTTGTGAAGGCTGCAGGTTAACTTGATAAACTGTCTCATTCTGCAATGACACAGTCTAAGTTTCTTTGACTATTCTGCTGTAATTTAGTCATTTTTTTAGTCCTGTTTTAAAAGAGAAAACAGTTCCTGAATATATATGGTGATCAGGAAGCTAAGGAGCTAAACCACAGTTTAACTTTAGTCTGTGGAACATAGGCTGAAAGTGAAGGCCAGAGGCTATTAGCGGCCCTCTGAATGATTTTGTTCAGCCTTTAGACACAATTCATGAAGAGAGCGAAACTGCTGAAAGGCAATATTTTCAAAACTTCTAAATTTCCTTGTTCCCATCACGCTCCACCATTGTTTTGCTGTGGATAAATACAGCAATTGCTGACGTCTTCTTGTTGCTAAGTGTAGAAGTCAAACATTTATAGAGTCCCATTTAAGAACAACAGCAACAACAAAAATAGACATTCAAAGACAAAAATAAGACAAAAAATAAGGAATTCTTATGCATTTTCTTAAAATGTATTTTTGTCTGCGAGTCCTTTTCACTCGGATGATTTTGGGCTTCATGACAAAAACGTTTGGACACCACTACGTATCAGTGATGTCATATAATCCGTACATTTTCAAGCAAGACAAATGCTTGAATACACCAATACATAAATAATAAGTACATTTTATATATACATACTTCCTGACCCCTGCAGGAAGTGCATTAATAGTGTTTTAACATCTTTGCAAAGATAGAAATGGGACCTTCTGTTCATAACACAGTAACAGATTCTGTCCACACAAAGAGATAAATGTTCATACATCATGTATTAATTAATACAGTAAAACATAAGAAAATTCAGCCTGATGTAAATCAAACTGTATTTATCCTGACAGATTATTAGTTTTCATAAATATTCCTGCTCCTGTCCAGATTTTCCAGGTCAGCAGTTACTTTCTTCCTGGCTGAGTTTGTCTTGGCTTCATGTTGACCTGAGGAGACGGTTTGATAGAGGTCTCTGGACGGCCGCTGGAGATTTACGTACAGCTCATTCGGGTTATCGTCATCCTAAACAATAATAATAATAATAAACATTAAAAACAATTTTGAAGCAAAATACCCTTAATCAATCTACCCTTAATCAAAGATTTTCACTAAGGAGCGATCCTTAGTGAAAATCTTTCTAGAACTGATCAATCTAATTTCTAGAAGGCAGAAATTGACAATAACATACTATTTATTTATTTATTTATTTATTTATTTATTTCTCTAATTCACATTTGCAACAGTTTCTTCTCACAGTTTCAGTACAACATACTGTTTTCCTGCATCTACGGTTCTCTGTATTAGTGCAACAGCGCCATCTTGTGGTTATTTTCTATAGTACATGAATCCTTTTGTAATGTAAATGAATTTAGTTCATCTTTCTGTTCTTGAAGCTAAAACAGTCTAATTATTGAACCAGAATGAATCTCAGATTTTCTCCGGTGACAGTAAAGGATTTGTTCTGACTGTGGTTTATGTTAATGCACCAAACAGATACACAGATTTAATTTATTTCTGAGGATTCAACTGCCATGTAAAAAACGTATTTAATATGTTTTATATACAGATGAAACCAGAAGTGTGTGTGAAAAACACATACACCTTTTTTTCCTCACTGTCTGAAATTAAGTCAGGTCAAACGTCTTATTTTAGGTCTGTTAGAATTACCAAAATTATTAAAATTTCCTAAACATCACAATAATGATATCTGGTTTTATTTCTTTAAACATCTACAACTCCTGATCTGAGTGGTGTGCCACAGGGTTCTATATTGGGCCCTCTGATTTTCTCCTTGTCCGTTGCCACTTGGATCTATTGTCAAACTCCACAATGTCAACTTCCCATTGTTACATAGATGATCTGCAAATTTAACTCATAATCTGGGCTTTACCTCGTTGTTTAAAGAGACAGAAATCATTCCTATAAAAATCAGATTTTGAAAACACTGATAAAAAACAAAAAAGTTCTCAGCGGCAATCAGATGGAACAAACTCTCTGTTACGAAAGCAAAACAGCAAAAGGAAACAACTTCATGATGCAACAGACTGATAGGATGTACTTTTTTGTCTCAGATCTTTCTGATGTCGCCCTGGGCAACATATGAACATATGCCTCAGATCAAAAACCACAACTGGATGGATGGAAAAATAAATGGAAGACAGAAAAACAAATGAATGTTTGTTTTTCATTCCAGCCAATTGGATGCGTGTAATTTTTAATTTCTAAAATTACAAGCATGCAATTATAGAAATTACATGCTTGTAATTTCTAAAATGGTTTGCAAAGTAGAATAGAAAATAGAGAATAAAAAATAATGCCTCTTCTTGTGTTTACTAGTCCTTTTTATGCCATTTGGCAAAAAAAAAAAAAAAAATGATGTAAATTATAAAATAGTAAATTAGATTTACTCACTATAGTGGCAGCTGATCCATGTACAGATGATCCAGATGTTTTGAATCTTAAACAAGTGCAAGAATTCAGGATTAGTGTCAAAGTATAATCATCAAAATCTAGAGTTGAGACAAACATTCAAAGAAAAGTCAGTTTTTACTTAAGATGATGGAATAATTGTGTTGAAGAAACAGAAAAAGACGAGAAATTACATTAAAATCTACGATTTTAGTTGGGAAGCCAAAGTCTAAGTAAAATAATAAGCTCTATTGAATCAGTTTCTCACCGATCTGGACGTCTTTTGTGAATAAATATCAGAATGACAGAAACTTTGATAACTAGGAGAACTGCAGCAGAAAGAAGAATCACTCCAGATTGGCTCAAAACTTCATCTGATGAATTATCATCGTGATTTGAGTCTTTTGGAAGAAAAACAAACATCGTTAGAGAATATACAGCTACTAAAAGTTTGACAAGCAATAGAACCGTCTACTCACCATTAACTATGATTCTGAGATTGAGAAAATACGTTCCATAAATGTTTGAACACTGACAGGAATAGTTTCCACTATCAGCTGCTGTTAAACTGGTCAGGTGCAGAAACACAGTTTGATTCCTGGTTTTCAGTGTGAACCTGGAGTCACACTCATGAACAAAGTCACCTCCGTTCTTATACCGCAGACTGCACGCTTCTCCACCGCTTCTCTCCGTTCTGATCTTACAAATGATCATTATGATGATATCTGATGTTTTGTTGGTGCAGATTGGAGTGAAATCAGATTCTTTCCCAATCGATTTCACAAGCGTCTCTGCAAACAGTAAAGTTCAATTGATGAGAAATGCTGGAATAGTCAATTGACAACAAAATGGAGCAGATGTAAAAATAATATGAACAGAAATAGAAATTTCATAGCACAAGACGACTTCAACGCTACCTTTGCCGTCCAAGAGCCACATAAAACACGGCAGAAGCAGTAGAAAGCTGATTCTCATTACATCCATCTAGTTACCCTGTGACTGCAACGTCTCTTGCTGCTTGAACTGAGGCCGTCTGAACAGTCTGAGTGACTCAAACCACAAATTTTTACCTTTCAAAGTGGTTCACGAGGATGAGACACTTTTTCCGAAAAGGAAACGTGCCTACTTTGACCGCTGCTCTTTGAAACAACAGAGCACACAAACTGCAGGTATATTTGCATCTCTGTTTAGTAGTCCTGTTGGGTCAAAAGATTGCTTAAAACCAAAACAATCAACTCTTATTTATATTACCTAGCAGAAAAGGTACTTTTCAGTACTGTAGCCTCTTATATCAGACAATGACACAGCTAGATGCAAACCTAACCATGCATGTTCTGGTAGGCAGGACTTCCTGCCTCGTTTCCTGTAACTGCAGGGGCTTAATAAGACTAGATAAAATCTAAATGTCATGTCTGCTTTGTTGCCGTCATATATTTTGAAGCTTGACTCTGAGCTGTAAGAGAAGAAAGCGTCCCGGTACAGGTTGATGTAGGTTAGGTCTCTTTTCGTTTCTTAATGCAACACTTTCACACTAACATGTTCACAACCAGACAGAAAAATGCAACAAATATTCATCAGCAGCTGCAAGAGACTGATCTCTCTTAATGGAAGGAGTTAACAGGTTCTTTACCACAAACTGGAGTTTGTTGCAGTACTTTTTCCAGTGAACCATACATCCTGCCAGAAATATTGTGTTCAATAAACCCCCCAATTACTAAAAAGGTGAACGTAACAAAAAATAATAAAATTGATTCTGTCCACACAAACCAATGTTGAAGTCGATCACCAAAGAACTGAAATAGCGACGTAATTAGTCTTGCTCAGTAAAAATTAGAAAGGAAATTTGGCCAAACGTTTATCAGATTTTATTAATCTCAACAGATTATTGGTCCAGATTTTCATAAATGTTACAATTCCTGTGTCTTTCCAGATTTTCCAGGTCGTCAGTTATAATGTCGTTAGCCGAGTTTGTTTTAGTTTCATGCTGATGGTGACCTGAAGAAACAGTTTGGTAGATGTCCGTTGTTGGCCGCTGGAGACCCGTATACAGTTCATCTGTGTCATCTTCACTCTTAACAATAAAATAAAGAACAATTCAAAGAACTGTCAAACCTGCTCATTAATATGCAGCAACTGATTTTATTTGCACTGCAACATTTTCTTATATTTTTAACAAAAATATATGTTTGCATGAATAAGACTGCTTTAGTGACTTAGTCTGGTTACTGCAGCTGGACGTCCTCTGAGCACAACAGTGCCATCTTGTGGCTATTTTCTGCAAGTGCAATATCTGGATGCTACAGGTTTGTAATCTCTAAAACAGGCTGCAAAATCCAGAAGAAAAAACTTGTTCTGCTCTGTGACATAAGAATAAGTATATTTACTCACAATATCAGCAGCAGATCTATTCGCCGATGATCCAGATGTTTCAGATCTTAAACAGGCAATAATATGAAAGGAATTCCAGATTAGGGTAAAAGTTTTGTATACATTTTTTGGAGGTAGAGTTTAGCCAAACGTATCCAAAGAAATAACAACTTAGATACAATATAATAGAGTAGTTACGTTCAAGATGCACATAAAGAACACGAGTCAAAATTAAAATGAGCCGTTTTAGCTGTGAAGCTGATATTTAGGTAAAGGAAGAAACTATCAATATTGCATTAGCTTCTCACCGATGTGGACGTCTGTAAATAAACACCAGAATGAATGAAACTGGGAAAAATAGGAGAACAGCAGCAATCAAAGCAGAAAGACGAGTCACTCCTGCAGACAGGCTCCAACCTTCATCTGATAGATTCTCATCGGGATTTGAGGCTATTGGAAATAAAACAAACATTGTTAGAGAATATATAGTTACCATAAGTTTATAGAATGAATAGGAGTGTACTCACCATTAACTATGATTCTGAGATTGAGAAAATACGTTCCATCAAGATTTGAACACTGACAGGAATAGTTCCCACTATCAGCTGCTGTTAAACTGGTCAGGTGTAGAAACATAATTTGATTCCTGGTTTTCAGTGAGAACCTGGAGTCACACTCATGAACAAAGTCCTCTCCATCTCTATATAACAGACTGCACTGCTCTCCATTGTTCCTCTCTGTTCTTATCCTACACACAATCAATATGATATTTGATGTTTCATTTGTGCAGATTGGAGTGAAATCAGATTCTTTCCTGATTGTTTTCACAAGAGTCTCTGCAAGCAGGAAAGAACAATGAATAAGAAACAGTCTGATTGATGGAAGAGTTCAATCTTTTAAAAATTAGAGCAGATATAATACATTTCAAAGAATATTCAACTTCAACGTTACCTTCAGAGTCCAGATACCATACAAAACACGGCAGAAGTAAAAGGCCGACTCTCACTGAATCCATCTAACCTGCTTATCGATGCAACATCTGCTGCTGCACTGAACAGAGGTTGTCTCAACTGTCCTCTGAACTTTTATTGGGCGACTCAAACCACAAATTCTCATCTCTCAAAATGGTTCAAGAGGATGTGACAGTTTTTCTGAAAGGGAAACGCATCTACATGACGGCGTCACTTTGAAACAACAGAACATAAACCAGATTTATCTCTGCACATCTCAGCATTACAGTTTAAATGCCACATTAGGTCAAAAGTTTGCTTAAAATAAAAGCGTAGTTATATTAACCATTACAGAAATGTATTTTAATATACTGTTGCTTCTTGTATCAAAACAGAGCTAGCGGCATGACAGCATGTTGTCATGGCAGATGGCACTTCCTGCCTTGTTTCTGCAGGGGTTTAGTAAAACTGAAGATCTAAATGTTATGTTTGCTTTGTGGTCTTCACTTACTTAGAATCTCAAATACGATCTGTAAAGAGAAAAAAAAAACGTCACGCTGCAGGTACTTTAGGACACATGAAGGCGAGACACAGAAACAACCCACCAGGAAGTCAGGAAGTATGATGAGAAGAGGACAGATTTTTTTTCAAGATTAATAATAGTTTTCTTAAACTTGATTTACTTAGTAGTTCAACAACTTCAAAAGAAAAAAAATTTAAAAGACATTTATAATGTGGCGCTTTTTTCAAGTAGCTATAAGATTTATGTAACAAACTTTTGAAACCCTTTTTGAAAGGGCAGAGAAACGTCACCGTGTTCTAGTTGTGTCTAAACAATGTGGTTAAAAAGTGAAAGATGAAAACGTCCCAAAAAGACGTCAACTGACGTCTAAATGTGGATTAAAGGTGGTCAGGGTTGATCATGCCTGACTCTTCATTTTTTATTTTTTTTTCTAAATTTGTGAGGCATTGATCAGTTAAAGTTTTCGATATGTTTTTCTTCGCTAAATAAAAACAAACAATTTTAAATGTTTACTCCAACCTATTTTTACACAATGCAAATATTAACGAACAGGAAGAAGTAGAATGAAAACACAGTTAGAATTATGTTGAGTCTTCTGGAGAATTTTATTTTATTTTTTTTACAAATAACCAAAAATGATAACTTTCCTTTGTGTTTGCTTGGTTGTTTTTGAACATTTATGCGAAACCTACATGCTGCCAAGATCTCTGGAAACATGTTAAAGGATGTACATACATATACATGTATTATATGAACACATGAACATGTCTATGAAGAGGCAGGGGTGGAAAATGACAGATGAGGCAGAGAGAAGGAAGATAGACAGGAGGGAAATAAACTAAAACTCAGAGAAGCAACAAACTAAGTGAAAATGATCAACAGAGATTTCAGAGAACTAAATCCAAATTCACAAAAAACCCAACACAACAAGAAACTAAACACAAAGGAACTTATATGACAAAAACATTAATGAACACTGGGAAATGAACCGAATATGGCAAAACCGATTGGACATAAATAAATCAGAAGGAAATGATCTGAAATACGAAAGACAAAAAAAATCCCAAGGATTTTGATGTTAAATTTGTCCAATAATTAGATAATACTTGTAGAGTCAGAATTAATTTGCAATATGCCTGTTGAATAAAGTGAATTTTTCTTCTGAGTGTAGGAGATGTACGGCTCAATTTCAGCCACGTCCTGCAGAACAAAACATATCATAGGATAAACTTAAAAATCTGCATGTCTAAATAAAATGAAATTGCATAAATTTTTAAAATGCACATTACCTCCTCCATTTGATGAATGCGTGACTCCGGTTGCTCTCTGTTGGGAAATAAAGCAGTAATGCTGGCCTGTTTTATTTGTTTTTTTTTAAAAGAAAAGGTACATTTCTTTTTTTATTATTGCTTATGTTGAGAAAATAAAGTAAAAGAAGAAATATTGCATTAGCTTCTCACCGATGTGGACGTCTTCTGTAAATAAATACCAGAATGAATGAAACTGGGAAAAATAAGAGAACAGCAGCAATCAAAGCAGAAAGACGAGTCACTCCTGCAGACAGGCTCCAACCTTCATCTGATAGATTCTCCTCTGGATTTGAGGCTGTTGGAAAAATAACAAACATTGTTAGAGAATATATAGTTACCATAAGTTTATAGAATGAATAGGAGTGTACTCACCATTAACTATGATTCTGAGAT